>JAPEVW010000448.1:0-103102 GCA_027921565.1 Artemia sinica | reverse complement strand
AACACACTTAAAGGTTCAGTTATGTTGAGACCCCCATAAAAGGTCAACCTAAAAGGGCAAAGTTAACTCTAAAGGTTACGAATCTCCTTGAAATTACAATTTCAGATTCATAAGGGAAACCCCATGTTTTGATGTTTCCGTGTGTGCGTGCACGTGACACTTTAGAACATTCTAACCGACAAGACAATACTTGGACTTGCGAACAACAACCCAGACTGCAAACAAATAGAATCAGACACACAACAAGAAAACAGAACGTTAGACATTCAAACAACAAAGACGAATATTTAGAATTGGCAAACACAACCCAGACATGCAAACAATAGAATCAGATACACAACACAGAAGACAGACACTTAGACATTCAAACTAACAAAGACTAAATAATTGGACTTCAAACATCAACCCAGACATGCAAACAATAGAATCGGACACACAAACAGAGAAAGACATCACTTTTGACATTCAACCAACAAAGACAAATACTTGGACTTGCAAACACCAACCCATATAAAAACAAATAGATCAGACACACAACAGAGAAAGACTGACACTTTAGACTTCACATCAACAAGACATACTTGGACTTGCAAACCCACCAGACTGCAAACAAAAGAATCAGACACCACCAGAGAAAGACTAGACACTTTAGACATTCAAACCAAAAAGAAAATTCTTGGACTTGCAAACACACTCCGACTGCAACAATAGAATCAGCCCACAAACAGAAAAAGACCGGGACACTTAGACATTCTAACCAAACAAAGATAAATACTGGACTTGCAACACCCAACCCACACTGTAAACAAACATAGAATCAGACACAAAAACAAGAACGACATACACTTTTAGACATCAACCAACAAGACAATTCTTGGGCTTGCGAACACCAACCGAGACATGCAACCAAATGAATAAGACACGTAAACGAGAAGACAGACATTTAGACATTCAAACACAAAAGACAATTCTTGGGCTGCAACACCACCCAATATGCAACCAAGTAGAATCAGACACATAACATAGAAAGACAGACACTTTGACATCAAACCACAAAGACAATTCTTGGTCTTTCAAACACCAACCCAGACATGCAAACAAATAGAAGTCAGACACAAACAAAACAAGAAGGACAGACACTTTAGAACACTCAAACCACAAGACAAATACTTTGACTGCAACACCAACCCAGATCATGCACTCAAATAGAATCAGACACACAATAGCGAAAGACGGACACTTTGTACATTGATCCAACAATAGCAAATCTTGACTTGTAAACCCACCGACATGGAAACAATAGAATCATCACACAAACAGATAATACGACACTTTGACATTCAAAAACCAACAAAGACAAATTCTTTGGGCTTGCAAACACCACCCAGGACATGCAACCAAATGACTCAACACATAAACAATAAAGACCGACACTTTAACATCAAGCCAACAAAGACAAAATCTTGACCCTGCAAACGACCACCCGTACATGCAAACCAATAAATCAAGACACACAATCAGAGAAAGACAGACCTTTGACTTTTAACCAACAAAGAAAAAATTCTTGGACTTGAACACCAACCCATGACTCCCAACAAATAGAATCAAACTACACAAACCAGAGAAAATTCGACCCTTTTGACATTCAAGCATCAAAGAAAATTCTGGACTTGCAAACATCACCCAGACATGCAACAAATAGAATCAAACACCCAAACAGAGAAAGACAGACACTTTAGACATTCAAAACCAACAAAGACAAATTTACTTGGGCTTGCAAACCCAATCCGTAGCAATGCAAACAAATAATCAGACACACACGAGAACGACAGACACTTTCTACTTCAAACCAACAGAGACAATACTTGTACTTGGCAACACCACCCAGACATGACAAACAAATAGAATTTCGACACACAATCAGAGAAAGACCAGACACTAATTTAGACTATTTAAACCAAAAAGAAAAATTCTTGGACTTGCAAACCCAACCCAGACATCCAACAAATAGAATCAACACACAAACATAGAAAAAACATACACTTTGTGACATTCAAACAATCAAAGAAAAATTCATGGACTTGCAAACATCAACCCAGAACATGCAACTAGATCAAACACCCAAACGAAACGACAGACACCCTTTAGACTTTCAAACTACAAATCAACTTCTTGGCTTTCAAACACCAACCAGATATCACCAAATAAATCAGACACATAAACAGAGAAAGACAGACACTTTAGACATTCAAACCACAAGACAAATTCTTGGGCTGCAAACACCAACCCGGACATGCAAACAAATAGATCAGCACAGCAAACAGAGAACGACAGACACTTTGGACATTCAAACCAACAAAGACAATACTTGGACTTGCACAATACTCACCCAGACATGCAAACAAATAGAATCAGACACACAAGCAGAGAAAGACAGCACGTTAGACTTTTAAACCAACAAGAAATCTTGGACTTGCAAAACCAACCCATGACATCCAAACAAATAGAATCAACACACAAACAGAGAAACACAGACACTTTTGACGTTCAAACCATCAAAGAAAAATTCTTGGACTTTGCCAACATCACCAGACATGCAACAAATAGATCAAACACCTCTAAACAGAGAAAGACAGAACCCTTTAGCCATTCAAACCAACAAAGACAACTCTTGGACTTGCAAAAACCACCCGACATGCGACAAAATAGAATCAGACACATAACAAGAAAGACAGACATTAGAAATTCAAACCAACACAGACAAATACTTGACTTGCAACAACCACCTAGAGTGCAAACGAATATCAATCGACACACAGACATAGAAAGACAGACTTTCGACATTCAAATCACAAAGACAAATAACCTTGGTCATGCAAAAAATCAACCCTTACGATGTAAACAATTAGACTCAGACACCCAAACAGAGAAGACGACACTTTAGACATTCAACCAACATGACTAATACTTGGACTTGCAAACACACCCAGACATGGAAACAAATTGATCATGACATACCACAAGAGAGAATGACAGACCTTTAGACATTCAACCAAACGAAGAGCAAATTTTTGACTTGCAAACACCAACCCAGACATGCAAACATAGAATCAGACACACAACGAGAAAGACATCACTTTAGACTTTAAACCAACAAAGACAAATTCCTTGGACTTGCAAACTACCAACCGCAGACCATGCGAACAATAGAATCAGACACACAAACAGAGAAGGACAGACACTTTAGCTTGAAACCGACAAAGAAACATTCTTCGTGGACATGCAAACACCAAGCCAGACATGCAAACAATAGAATCAACACAGAACAGAGAAAGACAGACACTTTCGACATTGCAAACCAATAAGACAACTTCTTGGAGTTGGCAAACACCACCAAGACATGCAACAAATATAGTCATACACACAAACAGTGAAGACAGACACTTTTAGCATTCACACCAACAAAGACAGATACTTGGACTTGCAAAAACAACACATACATTGCCACAAGATAGAATCAGACACACAAACGGGGACAACATACAATTTAGCATTCAAAAGCAACAAAGACAAAATAGTTGGCTTGCAAACACAAACCATACCATGCAACAAATAGAATCAACACACAAACAGTGAAAAGACAGACCGACTTTAGACATTCAAACCCACAAAAGACAAATTCTTGACTTGGCCAACACCCCCCAGACATCAAACAAATAGAATCAGACCACAAACATGAAAATGACAGACACTCTATACATTTCAAACCAACCAAGACAAATACTTGGACTTGCAACACCACGCACACATGCAAACAAATAGAATGCAGACACACAACAGAGAAAGACAGTCCTTTTGACATTCACAACCAACAAAGACAAGTTCTGTAGTTGCAAACACCACCCAGACTGCAAACATAATAGAACGGACACACAAACAGTGAAGACAGACACTTTAGAACATTCTACACAAAGACAAATACTTGGACTTTGCCAACACCAACCCAGACATGCTAACGATAGAATCAGACACCAACGAAGAAAGACAGACACTTTGATATTTAAACCAACATGACAAATACTTGGACTTGCAAACCCAACCCAGACATGCAAACAAATAGAACAAGACACACAACAGTGAAATACAGACACTTTAACTTCAAACAACAAAGACAAATTCTTGGCACTTGCACCACCAACCCAGCCAGCAACAAATAGACTCCGACCGACAAACTGAGGAAGACAGACACTTTGGACATTCAAACCAACAAGATCAAATTCTTGGACTTGCAAACATCAACCCAGACAAGCAACAGAGGTAGAATCACACACAAACAGAGAAAGATAGAACACTATAGACATTCAACCAACGAAGACACATTCTTGAATTTGCAACATCAACCAAGACATGGCAAAAAAAATAGAATCAGACACCTCAAAACAGAGAAAGACAACACTTTAGACATTCCAAACCACAAAGACAAATTCTTGGACTTGCAACACCAACCCAACCCATGCAACAATAGAATCAAAGCCCAAACAAGGAAAGACGATTACACTTTATACATTCAAACCTCAATGGACAAATACTTGTACTTGCACACACACCAAACCCAGACATCAAACAAATAGAATCAGACACACAAACAAAAAGAAGACACTTTAGACATTCAAACCAACATGACAAATACTTGGACTTGCAACACAACCTAACATGCAAACAAATTTAATCAGACCGTCAAGAGTAGAATGACATACACTTTAGACTTCAAACCAACAATACAAATTTTGGACTTGCAAGCACCAACCATACAGCAAACAAATATAATCAGACACACAAAACATAGAAAAACAGACACTTTTATACATTCACCACAAGACATTCTGGACTTGCAAACACCAACCAGACTGCAACCAAATATAATCAACGCATAAACAGAGAAAACAGACACTTTAGACCTTCAAACCAACAAGAACAAATTCTTGGACTATGCAAACATCACCCAGACATGCAAACAAATAGAATTCAGACACACAAACAGAGTAACGTCCAGACACTTTTGAAAAAAACATTCAAACGCACACAAAGATAAATACTTGACTTGCAAAACACCGAGCCCAGACAGGTCAAACAAATAGAATCATACACGCATAAACAGAGAAAGACAGACACTTTAGACATTCAACTCAACAAAGACAAATTCTTGGCACTTGCAAACACCAACCCAGAGCATGCAAACAAATAGACTCAAGACACACAACAGAGAAAAGACAGACACTTTAGACATTCAAAACCCAACGAAGACAGATTACTTGGACTTGCAAACACCAACCCAGACATGCAAACCACATAGAAATCAGACACACAAACAGCGAAAGACAGAACATTTTTAGACATTCAAAACTCAACAAAGAACAATACAGTGGGACTTGCAACACCAAACCCAGACATGCAACCATAATAGAATCAGACATGTAAACCGAGAAGGACAGGAACACTTTAGACATTCCAACCAACAAAGACAAATTCTTGGACTTGCAACATCAACCCAACATGCAAACAAAATAGAATCAAGACACGCTACAAGACACAGACGAGACAGTGTTTTTTTTTACAGTTCTTTAAACATTCAAACCAACACAGACTCAGTACTTGGACTTGTAAACACCACACCAGTACATGCAACAAATAGAATCAGATCACCACAACAGAGGAATACAGACACTTTAGACATTCAAACCAACAAAGACAAATTTCTTGGACGTGTTTGCACACATTTTTCTACTTGTTTGCAATGTCTGTTTTGTTGTTACACAAACATCGAAGGACCATTTGTCTTTGTGTTTTAGACATGTCAACTACAAGTGTCCTGTCCGTTGGACTCTGCAATTACAACGGCTGATTCTATTTGTTTCATGTCTGAAAATGGTGTTGCAGACATCACAAGTATTTGTCTTTGTCGTTTTGACATTTTTAAAGTGCTGTCTTTCTTCCTCAATGAAAATTGTGTGTCTTGCAAACACAAACCCAGACATGCAAACAAATAGTTAATCTTTGATCACAACAAGACATAGAAGACAGACACTTTAGACATTCAAATCAACATGACAATACTTGGGCTTGCAAACATCAACCCAGACATGTCTGAACAATAGAGAATCAGACACACACAATAACAAGATTTGTATTTTGGGTTGGTTTGACAGACAACATTAACAAATTAGACCATTCAAACCAACGACTTCTAGACATTCAACCACAATGACAAATTCTTGGACTTGCAACACAAACCCATACATGCAAACAAATATGAATCATAACAGAACATAGAAAGACAGACACTGTAGACATTCAAACCATCAATGACAATGCTCGGACTTTGCAAACACAACCCGACACTGCAACAATAGAAGTCAGACACACAACAGCAGAAAGACAGACACTTTATCTCATTCAATTCAACAAAGACAATACTTGGCATGCAAACATCAACCCAGACATTGTAAACCAATAGCATCAGACACACAAACACGAGAAAATCTTTGAACACTTTAGACATTCTAAACCTTTCTCATGACAAATTCTTGGACTGCAACCCAAACCCAGACATGCAAACAATAGAATCAGACACACACAAACGGAGAAACACCAGACACTTTTAGACTTCAAACCAGTCATGAGAAATCCTTGGGACTTTTAAACACCAACACCAGACATGCAAACAAATTGAATCAGACACACAAAGACGAGAATGACAGACACTTTAGACAGTCCAACCAACAAAGACAAATTTTTGGACATGCAAACACCAACCCAGATATGCAAACAAATAGAATCAGACACACAAACAGAGAAAGACAGCACTTTAGACGATTCAAACCAAGTCAAAGACAAATTCTTGGACTTGCAAACACCACCCAGACATGCAAACACATAGAATCAGACTCACAAACAGAGAAGGACAGACACTTTAGGCATTAACCTAACAAAAAAAAAATTCGTCTTTGTTGGTTTGGACATGCAAACACCATCCATACTGCAAACAAATAGAATCGACATTTTTTTGCATGAGAAAGACAGACACTTTAGAACGTTCAACCAAGTAAAGACAAATTGTTGGAGTTGCAACACCAACCCAGAATCTGCAAACCAAAATTGAATCAGACACACAAACAGTGAAGACAGACACTGGGTTAGACTTCAAACCACAAAGAATAAACACTTGGACTTGCAACACCAACCCCAGACATGCCACAATAGAATCAGACACGTCAAACAGAGAAAGACAGATCACGTTTAGACTTTTAAACCAACAAGAAAAATACTTGGGATCTTGCAAACTACCAACCAGACATCCAAACCAACAGAATCAAAACACACAAACAGAGAAAACCACAGACAGGTTTTTGACATTCAAACCGTCAAAGAAAAATTCTTCCAGGACTTGGCAAACATCAACCCAGACATGCAAACAAGTAGAATCAAACACCCAAACAGAGAAGAAGACACTTTAGCCATTCAAACCAACAAAGACAATTCTTGGACTTGCAACACTAACCCAGACCATGTAAACAAATAGAATCAGACACACAACAGAGAAGGACAGACACTTTAGACTTCAAACCATCAAAGAAAATTCTTGGACTTGCAAAACCAACCCAGACATGCGACTGGCAAATAGAATCAGACACATAAACAGAGAAAGACAGACAATTTAGACATTTCAACCAACACAGACTAAATACCTTGGACTTTGCAACTTGCAACCTAAATATGCGCAACGTAAATAGAATCAGACACACAAAACATAGAAAGACAGACACTTTAGACATTCAAAGCATCAACAAGACAAATACTTGGGCATGCAAAAATCAACCCAGACATGTAAACAAATAGAATCAAGACACACAAACAGAGAAAGAGCCAGACACTTTAGACATTCAACCAACAAAGACAAATTCTTGGACTTGCAAAACACCAACCCAGACATGCAAACAAATAGAATCAGACACACAAACATAGAAAGACAGACACTTTACGCATTCAAACCAACAATGACAATACTTGGACTTGCAAAAACACAACCCAGACATGAAACAAATTGAATCAGACACTACAAAGAGAGAATGACAGACACTTTAGACATTCAAACCAACAAAGACAAATTTTTGGACTTGCAAAACACCAACCCCAGACATGCAAACAAATAGAATCAGACACACAAACAGAGAAAGCAGACACTTTTTTTAGACATTCAAACCAACAAAGACAAATTCTTGGACTTGCAAACACCAACCCAGACATGCAAACAAATAGAATCAGACACACAAACAGAGAAGGACAGACACTTTAGGCATGGAACCGACAAAGAAAATTCTTGGACATGCAACACCAGCCAGACATGCAAACAAAAAGAATCAGACACAGAACAGAGAAAGACAGACACTTTAGACATTCAACCATAAAGACAAATTCTTGGAGTTGCAAACACCAACCCAGACATGCAAACAAATAGAATCAGACACATCCAAACAGTGAAAGAACAGACACTTTAGACATTCAAACCAACAAAGACAAATTCTTGGACTTGCAAACACCAACCCAGACAATGCAAAACAAATAGAATCAGACACCACAAACTGAGAAAGACAGACACTCTAGACATTCAAACCAACAAAAGACAAATACTTGGACTTGCAAACACCAACCCAGACTGCAAACAATAGAATCAGACACACAAACAGAGAAGACGTCACTTTTGACATTCAAACCAACAAGACAAGTTCTTGGAGTTGCAAACACCACCCAGAGCATGCAAACAAATAGAATCAGACACACAAACAGTGAAAGACAGACACTTTAGACATTCTAACCAACAAGACAAATACTTGGACTTGCAAACACCAACCCAGACATGCTAACAAATAGAATCAGAAACACAAACAGAGAAAGACAGACACTTTAGATATTCAAACCAACAATGACAAATACTTGGACTTGCAAACACAAACCCAGACATGCAAACAATAGAATCAGACACACAACAGTGAAAGACAGACACTTTAGACATTCAAACCAACAAAGACAAATTCTTGGCTTGCAACCACCAACCCAGACATGCAAACAAATAGAATCCGACACACAAAACTGAGAAAGACAGACACTTTGGACATTCAAACCAACAAAGACAAATTCTTGGACTTGCAAACATCAACCCAGAAAAGCAAACAAGTAGAATCAGACACACAAACAGAGAAAGATAGACACTATAGACATCAAACAGACAAACCACAAAGACACATTCTTGAATTTGCAAACATCACCCAGACATGCAAAAAAATAGAATCGACACCCAAACAGAGAAAGACAGACACTTTAGACATTCAAACCAACAAAGACAAATTCTTGGACTTGCAAAGACCAACCAGACATGCAAACAAATAGAATCAAAACCCAAACAGAGAAAGACAGACACTTTAGACATTCAAACCATCAATGACAAATACTTGGACTTGAAAACACAAACCCAGACATGCAAACAAATAGAATCAGACACACAAAACAGAGAAGACAGACACTTTTAGACATTCAAACCACCAACTGACAAATACTTGGACTGGCAAACACCAACCAAACATGCAAACAAATTGAATCAGACACACAAAGAGAGAATGACAGACAATTTAGACATTCAAACCAACAAAGACAAATTTTTGGACTTGCAAGCACCAACCCAGACATGCAAACAAATAGAATCAGACAAACAAACAGAGAAAACAGACACTTTAGACATTCAAACCAACAAAGACAAATTCTTGGACTTGCAAACACCACCCAGACATGCAACCAAATAGAATCAGACGCATAAACAGAGAAATACAGACACTTTAGACATTCAAACCATCAAAGACAAATTCTTGGACTTGCAAAAACCAACCCAGACATGCGACAAAATAGAATTCAGACACATAAACAGACAAAGACAGACACGCTAGACATTCAAACCAACACAGACAAATACTTGGACTTGCAAACACCAACCCATATATGCAAACAAATAGAATCAGACACACAAACATAGAAAGACAGACACTTTTAGACATTCAATGTATCAACAAAGACAAATACTTTGGGCATGCAAACATCAACCCAGACATGTAAACAAATCGAATCAGACACACAAAAGAGAAATACAGACACTTTAGACATTCAAACCAACAAAGACAAATTCTTGGACTTGCAAACACAAACCCAGACATGCAAACAAATAGAATCAGACACACAAACATAGAAACCGACAGACACTTTAGACATTCAAACCATCAATGACAATACTTGGACTTGCAAACACAACCCAGACATGCAAACAAATAGAATCAGACACACAAACAGAGAAAGACAGACACTTTGACATTCAAATCAACAAATACAAATACTTGGGCATGCAACATCAACCCAGACATGTAAACAAATAGAATCAGACCACAAACAGAGAAAGACAGACACGTTTAGAATTCAAAACAACAATGACAAATTCTTGACTTGCAAACACAACCCAGACATGCAAACAAATAGCCTCACCCCCAAAATCAGACACACAAACAGAGAAACACAGACACTTTAAACATTCAAACCAGCAATGAGAAATACTTGACTTTAAACACCAACCCAGACATTCAAACAAATTGAATCAGACACACAAAGAGAGAATGACAGACAATTAGACATTCAACCAACAAAGACAAATTTTTGGACATGCAAACACCAACCCAGATATGCAAACAAATAGAATCAGACACACAAACAGAGAAAGACAGTCAGACACTTTAGACATTCAAAAACCAACAAAGACAAATTCTTGGACTTGCAAACACCAACCCAGACATGCAAACAAATAGAATCAGACACACAAACTGAGAAGGACAGACACTTTAGGCATTCAAACCAACAAAAAAAAAATTCTTGGACATGCAAACACCAATCCAGACATGCAAACAAATAGAATCAGACACAGAACAGAGAAAGACAGACAAAAACTTTAGACATTCAAACCAATAAAGACAAATTCCTTGGAGTTGCAAACACCAACCCAGACATGCAAACAAATTGAATCAGACACACAAACAGTGAAAGACAGAAACTTTAGACATTCAAATCAACAAAGATAAACACTTGGACTTGCAAACAACAACCCAGACAATGCCAACAAATAGAATCAGACACACAAACAGAGAAAGACAGACACTTTAGACATTCAAAGCAACAAAGACAAATACTTGGACTTGCAAACACCCACCCAACCATGCAAACAAATAGAATCAGACACACAAACAGTGAAGACAGACACTTTAGACATTCAACCAACAAACAAATTCTTGGAGTTGCAAACACCAACCCAGACATGCAAACAAATAGAATCAGACACACAAACTGAGAAAGACAGACACTCTAGACATTCAAACCAACAAAGACAAATACTTGGACTTGCAAACACCACCCAGACATGCAAACAAATAGAATCAGACACACAAACAGTGAAAGACGACACTTTAGACATTCAAACAACAAAGACAAATTCTTGACTTGCAAACACCAACCCAGACATGCAAACAAATAGAATCAAAAACCCAAACAGAGAAAGACAGACACTTTAGACATTCAAACCAATCAATGACAAATACTTGGACTTGAAAACACCACCCGACATGCAAACAAATAGAATCAGACACACAAACGAGAAACAGACACTTTAGACATTCAAACCAACAATGAAAATACTTGGACTTGCAAACACCAACCTAAACATGCAAACAAATTGAATCAGACACACAAAGAGGAGAATAACAGACACTTTAGACATTCAAACCAACAAAGACAAATTTTTGGACTTGCAAGCACCAACCCAGACATGCAACCAATAGAATCAGACGCATAAACAGAGAAATACAGACACTTTAGACATTCAAACCAACAAAGACAAAATTCTTGGGCTTGCAAACACCAACCCGACATGCAAACAAATAGAATCAGACACACAAACAGAGAACGACAGACACTTTTGACATTCAAACCACAACAAAGACAAATACTTGGACTTGCAACACCAACCCAGATATGATCAAACAAATAGATCAGACACCCAAACAGAGAAAGACAGACACTTTAGACTTTTAAACCAACAAAGAAAAATTCTTGGACTTGCAAACACCAACCCAGACATCCAAACAAATAGAATCAAACACACAAACAGAGAAAAGACATACACTTTAGACATTCAAACCATCGAAGACAAAATTATTGGACTTGCAAACATCAACCCAGACAAGCAAACAAATAGAATCAAACACCCAAACAGAGAAAGACAGACATTTTAGACATTCAACCAACAAAGACAAACTCTTGACTTGCAAACACTAACCCAGACATGTAAACAAATAGAATCAGACACACAAACAGAGAAGGACAGACACTTTAGTCATTCAAACCATCAAAAGACAAATTCTTGGACTTGCAAAAACCAACCCAGACTGCGACCAAATAGAATCAACACATAAACAACAAAGACAGACACTTTAGACATTCAAACCAACACAGACAAATACTTGGACTTGCAAACACCAACCCCGATATTGCAAACAAATAGAATCAGACACACAAACATAGAAAGACAGACACTTTAGACATTCAAATCAACAAAGACAAATACTTGGCCATGCAAACATCAACCCAGACATGTAAACAAATCGAATTCAGACACACAAACAGAGTTAAAGAGACAGACACTTTAGACATTCAAACCAACAAAGACAAATTCTTGGACTTGCAAACACAACCCAGACATGCAAACAAATAGAATCAGACACACAAACATAGAAAGACAGACACTTTAGACATTCAAACCATCAATGACAAATACTTGGACTTGCAAACACCAACCCAGACATGCAAACAAATAGAATCAGACACACAAACAGAGAAAGACAGACACTTTAGACATTCAAATCAACAAAGACAAATACTTTGGGCATGCAAACATCACCCAGACATGTAAACAATAGAATCAGACACACAAACAGAGAAAGACAGACACTTTAGACATTCAAACCAACAATGACAAATTCTTGGACTTGCAAACACAAACCCAGACATGCAAACAAATAGAATCAGACACAGAAACATAGAAAGACAGACACCTTTAGACATTCAAACCATCAATGACAAATACTCGGACTTGCAAACACCAACCCGACATGCAAACAAATAGAATCAGACACACAAACAGAGAAAAGACAGACATTTTAGACATTCAAATCAACAAAGACAAATACTTGGCATGCAAAACATCAACCCAGACATGTAACAAATAGAATCGACACACAAACAGAGAAAGACCAGACACTTTAGACATTCAAACCAACAATGACAAATTCTTGGACTTGCAAACAAAACCCAGACATGCAAACAAATAGAATCAGACACACAAACAGAGGAAACACAGACACTTTAGACATTCAAACCAGCAATGAGAAATACTTGGACTTTTAAACACCGACCCAGACATGCAAACAAATTGAATCAGACACACAAAGAGAGAATGACAGACACTTTTAGACATTCAAACCAAAAAGAAAAATTTTTGGACATGCAAACATCACCCAGATATGCAAACAAATAGAATCAGACACAAAGAGAGAAAGACAGACACTTTAGACATTCAAACCAACAAGACATTCTTGGACTTTGCAAAAACCAACCCAGACATGCAAACAAATAGAATCAGACACACAAACAGAGAAGGACAGACACTTTAGGCATTCAAACCAACAAAAAAAAATTCTTGGACATGCAACACCAATCCAGACATGGCAAACAAATAGAATCAGACACAGAACAGAGAAAGACAGACACTTTAGACATTCAACCAATAAAGACAAATTCTTGAGTTTGCAAACACCAACCCAGACATGCAAACAAATTGAATCAGACCCACAAACAGTGAAAGACAGACACTTTAGACATTCAAACCAACAAGATAAACACTTGGACTTGCAAACACCAACCCAGACATGCCAAACAAATAGAATCAGACACACAAACAGAGAAAGACAGACACTTTAGACATTCAAAGCACAAAGACAAATACTTGGACTTGCAAACACCAACCCAACCATGCAACAAATAGAATCAGACACACAAACAGATGAAAGAACAGACACTCTAGACATTCAAACCAACAAGACAAATACTTGGACTTGCAAACACCAACCAAGACATGCAAACAAATAGAATCAGACACACAAACAGTGAAAGAACAGACACTTTAGACATTCAAACCAACAAGACAAATACTTGGACCTGCAAACACCAGCCCAGACATGCAAACAATAGAATCATCACACAAACAGAGAAGTGACAGACACTTTAGACTTTCAAACCAACAAAGACAAATTCTTGGGCTTGCAAACACCAACCCAGACATGCAACCAAATAGAATCAGACACATAAACAGAGAAAGACAGACACTTTAGACATTCAAACCAACAAAGACAATTCTTGGCTTGCAAAAACCAACCCAGACATGCGACCAAATAGAATCAGATACATCAACAGAGAAAGACAGACACTTTAGACATTCAAACCACACAGACAAATGCTTGGACTTGCAAACGCCAACCCAGATATGCAAACAAATAGAATCAGACACACAAACATAGAAAGACAGAAACTTTTAGACATTCAAATCAACAAAGACAAATACTTGGGCAAGCAAACATCAACCCAGACATGTAAACTAAAAGAATCAGACACACAAACATAGAAAGAACAGACACTTTAGACATTCAAAACATCAATGACAATACTTGGACTTGCAAACACCAACCCAGACATGCAAACAAATAGAATCAGACGCACAAACAGAGAAAGACAGACACTTTAGACATTCAAACCGGGAAAACAATGACAAATACTTGGACTTGCAAACACTAACCAGACATGTAAACAAATAGAATCAGACACGCAAAAGAGAAGGACAGACACTTTAGACATTCAAACCATCAAAGACAAATTCTTGGACTTGCAAAAACCAACCCAGACATGCGATCACATAGAATCAGACACATAACAGAGAAAGACAGACACTTTAGACATTCAAACCAACACAGACTAATACTTGGACTTGCAAACACCAACCCAGATATGCAAACAAATAGAATAAGACACACAAACAGTGAAAGACAGACACTTTAGACATTCAAATCAACAAAGACAAATACTTGGGCATGCAACATCAACCCAGATATGTAAACAAATAGAATCAGACACACAAACAGAGAAAGACAGACACTTTAGACATTCAAACCAACAAAGACAAATTCTTGGACTTGCAAACACCAACCCAGACATGCAAACAATAGAATCAGACATACAAACATAGAAAGACAGACACTTTAGGCATTCAACCAACAAAGAAAAATTCTTGGACATGCAAACACCAAGCCAGACATGCAAACAAATAGAATCAGACACAGAACAGAGAAAGACGACACTTTAGACATTCAAACCAATAAAGACAAATTCTTGGAGTTGCAAACACCAACCCAGACATGCAAACAAATAGAAAAAGACACACAAACATAGAAAGACAGACACTTTAGACATTCAAATCAACAAAGACAAATACTTGGGCAAGCAAACATCAACCCAGACATGTAAAACAAAAGAATCAGACACACAAAACAGAGAAAGCCAGACACATTAGACATTCAAACCAACAAAGACAAATTCTTGGACTTGCAAACACCAACCCAGACATGCAAACAAAGAATCAGACACACAACATAGAAAGACAGACACTTTTAGACATTCAAACCATCATGACAATTACTTGGACTTGCAAACACCAGCCCAGACATGCAAACAAATAGAATCAGACGCACAAACAGAGAAAGACAGACACTTTAGACATTCAAACCAACAGTAACAAATACTTGGACTTGCAAACACCAACCCAAACATGCAAACAATATAGAATCAGACACACAAACAGAGAAGGACAGACACTTTAGACATTCAAACCATCAAAGACAAATTCTTGGACTTGCAAAACCAACCCAGACATGCGATCAAATAGAATCAGACACATAACAGAGAAAGACAGACACATTAGACATTCAAACCAACACAGACAAATACTTGGACTTGCAAACACCAACCCAGATATGCAAACAAATAGAATCAGACACACAAACATAGAAAGACAGACACTTTAGACATTCAAATCAACAAAGACAATACTTGGGCATGCAAACATCAACCCATACATGCAAACAAATAGAATCAAAAACCCAAACAGAGAAAGACAGACACTTTAGACATTCAACCATCAACGACAAATACTTGGACTTGCAAACCCCAACCCAGGCATGCAAACAAATAGAATCAGACACACAAACAGAGAAAGACAGACACTTTAGACATTCAAACCAACAATGACAAATACTTGGACTTGCAAACACCAACCCAAATGCAAACAAATTGAATCAGACACACAAAGAGAGAATGACAGACACTTTAGACATTCAAACCAACAAAGACAAATTTTGGGACTTGCAAACACCAACCCAGACATGCAAGCAAATAGAATCAGACAAACAAACAGAGAAAGACAGACACTTTAGACATTCAAACCAACAAAGACAAATTCTTGGACTTATAAACACCAACCCATACATGCAAACAATAGAATCAAAAACCCAAACAGAGAAAGACAGACACTTTAGACATTCAAACCATCAACGACAAATACTTGGACTTGCAAACCCCAACCCAGGCATGCAAACAATAGAATCAGACACACAAACAGAGAAAGACAGACACTTTAGACATTCAAACCAACAATGACAAATACTTGGACTTGCAAACACCAACCCAAACATGCAAACAAATTGAATCAGACACACAAAGAGAGAATGACAGACACTTTAGACATTCAAACCAACAAAGACAAATTTTGGGACTTGCAAACACCAACCCAGACATGCAAGCAAATAGAATCAGACAACAAACAGAGAAAGACAGACACTTTAGGCATTCAAACCAACAAAGAAAATTCTTGGACATGCAAACACCAATACAGACATGCAAACAAATAGAATCAGACACAGAACAGAGAAAGACAGACACTTTAGACTTTCGAACCAACAAGACAAATTCTTGGGCTTGCAAACACCAACCCAGACATGCAACAAATAGAATCAGACGCATAAACAGAGAACGACAGACACTTTAGACATTCAAATCAACGAAGACAAATTCTTGGGCTTGCAAACACCAACCCAGACATGCAAACAAATAGAATCAGACACACAAACAGAGAACGACAGACACTTTTGACATTCAAACCAACAAAGACAAATACTTGGACTTGCAAACACCAACCCAGACATGCAAACAAATAGAATCAGACACACAATCAGAGAAAGACAGACACTTTAGACTTTTAAACAAACAAAGAAAAATTCTTGGACTTGCAAACACCAACCCAGACATCCAAACAAATAGAATCAAACACACAAAGAGAGAAAAGACAGACACTTTAGACATTCAAACCATCAAAGACAAATTATTGGACTTGCAAACATCAACCCAGACAAGCAAACAAATAGAATCAAACACCCACCCAAACAGAGAAAGACAGACATTTTAGACATTCAAACCAAAAAGACAAATTCTTGGACTTGCAAACACAAACCCAGACATGCAAACAAATAGAAACACAGACAACACAAACCAACACAGACAAATACTTGGACTTGCAAACACCAACCCAGATATGCAAACAAATAGAATCAGACACACAAACATAGAAAGACAGACACTTTAGACATTCAAATCACTCCAACAAAGACAAATACTTGGGCATGCAAACATCAACCCAAAAAATGTAAACAAATAGAATCAGACACACAAACAAGAGAAAGACAGACACTTTAAACATTCAACCAACAAAGACAAATTCTTGGACTTGCAAACACAACCCAGACATGCAAACAAATAGAATCAGACACACAAACATAGAAAGACAGACACTTTAGACATTCAAACCATCAATGACAAATACTTGGACTTGCAAACACCAACCCAGACATGCAAACAATAGAATCAGACACACAAACAGAGAAAGACAGACACTTTAGACATTCAAACCAGCAATGACAAATACTTGGACTTGCAAACACCAATCCAGACATGCAAACAAATTGAATCAGACACACACAGAGAGAATGACAGACACTTTAGATATTCAATCCAACAAAGACAAATTTTTGGACTTGCAACACCAACCCAGACATGCAAACAATAGAATCAGACACAAAACAGAGAAAGACAGACACTTTAGACATTCAAACCAACAGAGACAAATTCTTGGACTTGCAAACACCAACCCAGACATGCAAACAAATAGAATCAGACACAAAAACAGAGAAAGACAGACACTTTAGGCATTCAAACCAACAAAAAAATTCTTGGACATGCAAACACCAATCCAGACATGCAAACAGATAGAATCAGACACAGAACAGAGAAAGACAGACACTTTAGACATTCAAACCAATAAAGACAAATTCGTGGAGTTGCAAACACCAACCCAGACATGCAACAAATAGAATCAGACACACAAACAGTGAAAGACAGACACTTTACACATTCAAACCAACAAAGATAAATACTTGGACTTGTAAACACCAACCCGACATGCCAACAAATAGAATCAGACACACAAACAGAGAAAGACGGACACTTTAGACATTCAAAGCAACAAGATAAATACTTGGACTTGCAAACACCAACAAAACCATGCAAACAAATAGAATCAGACACACAAACAGTGAAAGACAGACACTTTACACATTCAAACCACAAAGACAAATTCTTGGACAAGCAAACACCAACCCAGACATGCAAACAAATAGAATCAGACACACAAACTGAGAAAGACAGACACTCTAGTACATTCAAACCAGCAAAGACAAATACTTGGACTTTTAAACACCAACCCAGACATGCAAACAAATTGAATCAGACACACAAAGAGAGAATGACAGACACTTTAGACATTCAAACCAACAAAGACAAATTTTTGGACATGCAAACACCAACCCAGATGATGCAACAAATAGAATCAGACACACAAACAGAGAAAGACAGACACTTTAGACATTCAAACCAACAAAGACAATTCTTGGACTTGCAAACACCAACCCAGACATGCAAACAAATAGAATCAGACACACAAACAGAGAAGGACAGACACTTTAGGCATTCAAACCAACAAAAAAAAATTCTTGGACATGCAAACACCATCCAGACATGCAAACAATAGAATCAGACACGAACAGAGAAAGACAGACACTTTAGACATTCAAACCATAAAGACAAATTCTTGGAGTTGCAAACACCAACCCAGACATGCAAACAAATTGAATCAGACACCCAAACAGTGAAAGACAGACACTTTAGACATTCAAACCAACAAAGATAAACACTTGGACTTGCAAACACCACCCAGACATGCAACAAATAGAATCAGACACACAAACAGAGAAAGACAGACACGTTAGACTTTTAAACCAACAAAGAAAAATACTTGGGACTTGCAAACACCAACCCAGACATCCAAACAAACAGAATCAAACACACAAACAGAGAAAACACAGACACTTTTGACATTCAAACCATCAAAGAAAAATTCTTGGACTTGCAAACATCAACCCAGACATGCAAACAAATAGAATCAAACACACCCAAACAGAGAAAGACAGACACTTTAGCCATTCAAAACCAACAAAGACAAATTCTTGGACTTGCAAACACTAACCAGACATGTCAAACAAATAGAATCAGACACACAAACAGAGAAGGACAGACACTTTAGACATTCAAACCATCAAAGAAAAATTCTTGGACTTGCAAAACCAACCCAGACATGCGACCAAATAGAATCAGACACATAAACAGAGAAAGACAGACAATTTAGACATTCAAACCAACACAGACAAATACTTGGACTTGCAAACACCAACCTAGATATGCAAACAAATAGAATCAGACACACAAACATAGAAAGACAGACACTTTAGACATTCAATCAACAAAGACAAATACTTGGCATGCAAAAATCAACCCAGACATGTAAACAATAGAATCAACACACAAACAGAGAAAGACAGACACTTTAGACATTCAAACCAACAAAGACAAATTCTTGGACTTGCAAACACCACCCAGACATGCAAACAAATAGAATCAGACACACAAACATAAAAGACAGACACTTTACGCATTCAACCAACAATGACAAATACTTGGACTTGCAACACAAACCCAGACATGGAAACAAATTGAATCAGACACACAAAGAGAGAATGACAGACACTTTAGACATTCAAACCAACAAAGACAAATTTTTGGACTTGCAAACACCAACCCAGACATGCAAACAAATAGAATCAGACACACAAACAGAGAAAGACAGACACTTTAGACTTCAAACCAACAAAGACAAATTCTTGGACTTGCAAACACCAACCCAGACATGCAAACAAATAGAATCAGACACACAAACAGAGAAGGACAGACACTTTAGGCATGGAAACCGACAAAGAAAAATTCTTGGACATGCAAACACCAAGCCAGACATGCAAACAAAAAGAATCAGACACAGACAGAGAAAGACAGACACTTTAGACATTCAAACCAATAAAGACAAATTCTTGGAGTTGCAAACACCAACCCAGACATGCAGAAAACAAATAGAATCAGACACACAAACAGTGAAAGACAGACACTTTAGACATTCAACCAACAAAGACAATACTTGGAATTGCAAACACCAACCCAGACATGCCAACAAATAGAATCAGACACACAAACAGAGAAAAAACAGACACTTTAGACATTCAAAGCAACAAAGACAAAATACTTGGACTTGCAAACACAAACCCAACCATGCAAACAAATAGAATCAGACACACAAACAGTGAAAGACAGACACTTTAGACATTCAACCACAACAAGACAATTCTTGGACTTGCAAACACCAACCAAGACATGCAAACAAATAGAATCAGACACACAAACTGAGAAAGACAGACACTCTAGACATTCAAACCAACAAAGACAAATACTTGGACTTGCAAACACAAACCCAGACATGCAAACAAATAGAATCAGACACACAAACAGAGAAAGGCAGTCACTTTCTGACATTCAAACCAACAAAGACAAGTTCTTGGAGTTGCAAACACCAACCCAGACATGCAAACAAATAGAAATCAGACACACAAACAGTGAAAGACAGACACTTTAGACATTCTAACAACAAAGACAAATACTTGGACTTGCAAACACCAACCCAGACATGCTAACAAATAGATCAGAACACAAACAGAGAAAGACAGACACTTTAGATATTCAACCAACAATGACAAATACTTGGACTTGCAAACACCAAACCCAGACATGCAACAAATAGAATCAGACACACAAACAGTGAAAGACAGACACTTTAGACATTCAAACCAACAAAGACAAATTCTTGGACTTGCAACCACCAACCCAGACATGCAAACAAATAGAATCCGACACACAAACTGAGAAAGACAGACACTTTGGACATTCAAACCAACAAAGACAAATTCTTGGACTTGCAAACATCAACCCAGACAGCAAACAAGTAGAATCAGACACACAAACAGAGAAAGATAGACACTATAGACATTCAAACCAACAAAGACACATTCTTGAACTTGCAAACATCAACCCAGACATGCAAAAAAATAGAATCAGACACCCAAACAGAGAAAGACAGACACTTTAGACATTCAAACCAACAAAGACAAATTCTTGGACTTGCAAACACCAACCCAGACATGCAAACAAATAGAATCAAAAACCCAAACAGAGAAAGACAGACACTTTAGACATTCAAACCATCAATGACAAATACTTGGACTTGAAAACACAAACCCAGACATGCAAACAAATAGAATCAGACACACAAACAGAGAAAGACAGACACTTTAGACATTCAAACCAACAATGACAAATACTTGGACTGGCAAACACCAACCTAAACATGCAAACAAATTGAATCAGACACACAAAGAGAGAATGACAGACATTTAGACATTCAAACCAACAAGACAAATTTTTGGACTTACAAGCACCAACCCAGACATGCAAACAATAGAATCAGACAAACAAACAGAGAAAAACAGACACTTTAGACATTCAAAAACCAACAAAGACAAATTCTTGGACTTGCAAACACCAACCCAGACATGCAACCAAATAGAATCAGACGCATAAACAAGAGAAATACAGACACTTTAGACATTCAAACCATCAAAGACAAATTCTTGGACTTGCAAAAACCAACCCAGACATGCGACCAAATAGAATCAGACACATAAAACAGACAAAGACAGACACTTTAGACATTCAAACCAACACAGACAAATACTTGGACTTGCAAACACCAACCCAGATATGCAAACAAATAGAATCAGACACACAAACATAGAAAGACAGACACTTTAGACATTCAAAATCAACAAAGACAAATACTTGGGCATGCAAACATCAACCCAGACATGTAAACAAATCGAATCAGACACACAAACAGAGAAAGACAGACACTTTAGACATTCAAACCAACAAAGACAAATTCTTGGACTTGCAAACACAAACCCAGACATGCAAACAAATAGAATCAGACACACAAACATAGAAAGACAGACACTTTAGACATTCAAACCATCAATGACAAATACTTGGACTTGCAAACACCAACCCAGACATGCAAACAAATAGAATCAGACACACACAAACAGAGAAGACAGACACTTTAGACATTCAAATCAACAAAGACAAATACTTGGGCATGCAAACATCAACCCAGACCTGTAAACAAATAGAATCAGACACACAAACAGAGAAAGACAGACACTTTAGACATTCAAACCAACAATGACAAATTCTTGGACTTGCAAACACAACCCAGACATGCAAACAAAATAGAATCAGACACACAAACAGAGAAACACAGACACTTTAGACATTCAAACCAGCAATGAGACAAATACTTGGACTTTGCAAAACACCAACCCAGACATGCAAACAAATTGAATCAGACACACAAACAGAGAATGACAGACACTTTAGACATTCAAACCAACAAAGACAAATTTTTGGACATGCAAACACCAACCCAGATATGCAAACAAATAGAATCAGACACACAAACAGAGAAAGACAGACACTTTAGACATTCAAGCCAACAAAGACAAATTCTTGGACTTGCCAAACACCAACCCAGACATGCAAACAAATAGAATCAGACACACAAACAGAGAAGGACAGACACTTTAGGCATTCAAACCAACAAAAAAAATTCTTGGACATGCAAACACCAATCCAGAGATGCAAACAAATAGAATCAGACACAGAACAGAGAAAGAACAGACACTTTAGACATTCAAACCAATAAAGACAAATTCTTGGAGTTGCAAACACCAACCCAGACATGCAAACAAATTGAATCAGACACACAAACAGTGAAAGACAGAAACTTTAGACATTCAAATCAACAAAGAAACACTTGGACTTGCAAACACCAACCCAGACATGCCAAACAAATAGAATCAGACACACAAAACAGAGAAGACAGACACTTTAGACATTCAAAGCAACAAAGACAAATACTTTGACTTGCAAACACCAACCCAACCATGCAAACAAATAGAATCAGACACACAAACAGTGAAGACAGACACTTTAGACATTCAAACCAACAAAGACAAATTCTTGGACTTGCAAACACCAACCCAGACATGCAAACAAATAGAATCAGCCACAAAACTGAGAAAGACAGACACTCTAGACATTCAAACCAACAAGACAAATACTTGGACTTGCAAACACCAACCCAGACATGCAAACAAATAGAATCAGACACACAAACAGTGAAAGACAGACACTTTAGACATTCAAACCAACAAAGACAAATTCTTGGACTTGCAAACACCAACCCAGACATGCAAACAAATAGAATCAAAAACCAAAACAGAGAAAGACAGACACTTTAGACATTCAAACCATCAATGACAAATACTTGGACTTGAAAACACCAACCCAGACATGCAAACAAATAGAATCAGACACACAAACGAGAAAGACAGACACTTGAGACATTCAAACCAACAATGACAAATACTTGGACTTGCAAACACCAACCTAAACATGCAAACAAATTGAATCAGACACACAAAGAGAGATAACAGACACTTTAGACATTCAAACCAACAAAGACAAATTTTTGGACTTGCAAGCACCAACCCAGACATGCAAACAAATAGAATCAGACAAACAAACAGAGAAAAACAGACACTTTAGACATTCAAACCACAAAGGACAAATTCTTGACTTGCAAACACCAACCCAGACATGCAACCAAATAGAATCAGACGCATAAACAGAGAAATACAGACACTTTAGACATTCAAACCAACAAAGACAAATTCTTGGGCTTGCAAACACCAACCCAGACATGCAAACAAATAGAATCAGACACACAAACAGAGAACGACAGACACTTTTGACATTCAAACCAACAAAGACAAATACTTGGACTTGCAAACACCAACCCAGACATGCAAACAATAGAATCAGACACCCAAACAGAGAAAGACAGACACTTTAGACTTTTAAAACCAACAAAGAAAAATTCTTGGACTTGCAAACACCACCCAGACATCCAAAAAAATAGAATCAAACACACAAACAGAGAAAGACATACACTTTAGACATTCAAACCATCGAAGACAAATTATTGGACTTGCAAACATCAACCCAGACAGCAAACAAATAGAATCAAACACCCAAACAGAGAAAGACAGACATTTTATACATTCAAACCAACAAAGACAAACTCTTGGACTTGCAAACACTAACCAGACATGTAAACAAATAGAATCAGACACACAAACAGAGAAGGACAGACACTTTAGTCATTCAACCATCAAAGACCACAATTCTTGACTTGCAAAAACAACCCAGACATGCGACCAAATAGAATCAGACACATAAACAGACAAAGACAGACACTTTAGACATTCAAATCAACACAGACAAATACTTGGACTTGCAAACACCAACCCAGATATGCAAACAATAGAATCAGACACCCAAACATAGAAAGACAGACACTTTAGACATTCAAATCAACAAAGACAAATACTTGGGCATGCAAACATCAACCCAGACATGTAAACAAATCGAATCAGACACACAAACAGAGAAAGACAGACACTTTAAGACATTCAAACCACAAAGACAAATTCTTGGACTTGCAAACACAAACCCAGACATGCAAACAAATAGAATCAGACACACAAACATAGAAAGACAGACACTTTAGACATTCAAACCATCAATGACAAATACTTGGACTTTGCAAACACCAACCCAGACATGCAAACAAAATAGAATCAGACACACAAACAGAGAAAGACAGACACTTTAGACATTCAATCAACAAAGACAATACTTGGGCATGCAACATCAACCCAGACATGTAAAAACAAATAGAATCATAGACACACAAACAGAGAAATACAGACACTTTAGACATTCAAACCACAAAGACAAATTCTCGGGCTTGCAAACACCAACCCAGACATGCAAACAAATAGAATCAGACACACAAACAGAGAACGACAGACACTTTTGACATTCAAACCAACAAAGACAAATACTTGGACTTGCAAACACCAACCCAGACTGCAAACAAAATAGAATCAGACACCCAAACAGAGAAAGACAGACACTTTAGACTTTTAAACCAACAAAGACAAATTCTTGGACTTGCAAACACCAACCCAGACATCCAAACAAATAGAATCAAACACACAAACCAGAGAAAAGACATACACTTTAGACATTCAAACCATCGAAGACAAATTATTGGACTTGCAAACTCAACCCAGACAAGCAAACAAATAGAATCAACACCCAAACAGAGAAAAGACAGACATTTTAGACATTCAAACCAACAAAGACAAACTCTTGGACTTGCAAACTACTAACCCAGACATGTAAACAAATAGAATCAGACACACAAACAGAGAAGGACAGACACTTTAGTCATTCAAACCATCAAAGACAAATTCTTGGACTTGCAAAAACCAACCCAGACATGCGACCAAATAGAATCAGACACATAAACAGACAAAGACAGACACTTTAGACATTCAAACCAACACAGACAAATACTTGGACTTGCAAACACCAACCCAGATATGCAAACAAATAGAATCAGACACACACAAACATAGAAAGACAGACACTTTAGACATTCAAATCAACAAAGACAAATACTTGGCATGCAAACATCAACCCAGACATGTAAACAATCGAATCAGACACACAAACAGAGAAAGACAGACACTTTAGACATTCTAACCAACAAAGACAAATTCTTGGACTTGCAAACACAAACCCAGACATGCAAACAAATAGAATCAGACACACAAACATAGAAAGACAGACACTTTAGACATTCAAACCATCAATGACAAATACTTGGACTTGCAAACACCAACCCAGACATGCAAACAAATAGAATCAGACACACAAACAGAGAAAGACAGACACTTTAGACATTCAAATCAACAAAGACAAATACTTGGGCATGCAAATCATCAACCCAGACATGTAAACAAATAGAATCAGACACAACAAACAGAGAAAGACAGACACTTTAGACATTCAACCAACAATGACAAATTCTTGGACTTGCAAACAAAAACCCAGACATGCAAACAAATAGAATCAGACACAGAAACATAGAAAGACAGACACTTTAGACATTCAAACCATCAATGACAAATACTCGGACTTGCAAACACCAACCCAGACATGCAAACAAATAGAATCAGACACAAACACAGAGAAAGACAGACACTTTAGACATTCAAATCACAAAGACAAATACTTGGGCATGCAAACATCAACCCAGACATGTAAACAAATAGAATCAGACACACAACGAGAAAGACAGACACTTAGACATTCAAACCAACAATGACAAATTCTTGGACTTGCAAACACAAACCCAGACATGCAAACAAATAGAATCAGACACACAAACAGAGAAACACAGACACTTTTAGACATTCAAACCAGCAATGAGAAATACTTGGACTTTTAAACACCAACCCAGACATGCAAACAAATTGAATCAGACACACAAAGAGAGAATGACAGACACTTTAGACATTCAAACCACAAAGACAAATTTTTGGACATCCAAACACCAACCCAGACATGCAAACAAATAGAATCAGACATACAAACATAGAAAGACAGACACTTTAGGCATTCAACCAACAAAGAAAAATTCTTGGACATGCAAACACCAACCCAGACATGCAACAAATAGAATCAGACATACAAACATAGAAAGACAGACACTTTAGGGCATTCAAACCAACAAAGAAAAATTCTTGGACATGCAAACACCACAGCCAGACATGCAAACAAATAGAATCAGACACAGAACAGAGAAAGACAGACACTTTAGACATTCAAACCAATAAAGACAAATTCTTGGAGTTGCAACACCAACCCAGACATGCAAACAAATAGAAAAGACACACAACATAGAAAGACAGACACTTTAGACATTCAAACCAACAATGACAAATTCTTGGACTTGCAAACACAAACCCAGACATGCAAACAAATAGAATCAGACACAGAAACATAGAAAGACAGACACTTTAGACATTCAAACCATCAATGACAAATACTCGGACTTGCAAACACCAACCCAGACATGCAAACAATAGAATCAGACACACAAACAGAGAAAGACAGACACTTTAGACATTCAAATCAACAAAGACAATACTTGGGCATGCAAACATCAACCCAGACATGTAAACAAATAGAATCAGACACACGAACAGAGAAAGACAGACTCTTTAGACATTCAAACCACAATGACAAATTCTTGGACTTGCAAACACAAACCCAGACATGCAAACAAATAGAATCAGACACTACAAACAGAGAACACAGACACTTTAGACATTCAAACCAGCAATGAGAAATACTGGACTTTTAAACACCAACCCAGACATGCAAACAAATTGAATCAGACACACAAAGAGAGAATGACAGACACTTTAGACATTCAAACCAACAAAGACAAATTTTTGGACATCCAAACACCAACCCAGATATGCAAACAAATAGAATCAGAGACACAAAGAGAGAAGACAGACACTTTAGACATTCAAACCAACAAAGACAAATTCTTGGACTTGCAAAAACCAACCCAGGACATGCAACAATAGAATCAGACACACAAACAGAGAAGGACAGACACTTTAGGCATTCAAAAAAGAACAAAACCACAAAAAAAATTCTTGGACATGCAAACACCAATCCAGACATGCAACAATAGAATCAGACACAGAACAGAGAAGACAGACACTTTAGACATTCAAACCAATAAAGACAAATTCTTGGAGTTGCAAACACCACCCAGACATGCAGACAAATTGAATCAGACACACAAACAGTGAAAGACAGACACTTTAGACATTCAAACCAACAAAGATAAACACTTGGACTTGCAAACACCAACCCAGACATGCCAACAAATAGAATCAGACACACAAACAGAGAAAGACAGACACTTTAGACATTCAAAGCAACAAAGACAAATACTTGGACTTGCACAAACACCAACCCAACCCATGCAAACAATAGAATCAGACACACAAACAGTGAAAGACAGACACTCTAGACATTCAAACCAACAAAGACAAATACTTGGACTTGCAAACACCAACCCAGACATGCAAACAAATAGAATCAGACACACAAACAGTGAAAGACAGACACTTTAGACATTCAAACCAACAAAGACAATACTTGGACCTGCAACACCAGCCCAGACATGCAACAAATAGAATCAGACACACAAACAGAGAAAGACAGACACTTTAGACTTTCAAACCAACAAAGACAAATTCTTGGGCTTGCAAACACCAACCCAGACATGCAACCAATAGAATCAGACACATAAACAGAGAAAGACAGACACTTTAGACATTCACAACCAACAAAGACAAATTCTTGGGCTTGCAAAACCAACCCAGACATGCGACCAGAAATAGAATCAGATACATAAACAGAGAAAGACAGACACTTTAGACATTCAAACCAACACAGACAAATGCTTGGACTTGCAAACACCAACCCAGATATGCAAACAATAGAATCAGACACACACAACATAGAAAGACAGAAACTTTAGACATTCAAATCAACAAAGACAAATACTTGGGCAAGCAAACATCAACCCAGACATGTAAACTAAAAGAATCAGACACACAAACATAGAAAGACAGACACTTTAGACATTCAAACATCAATGACAAATACTTGTGACTTGCAAACACCAACCCAGACATGCAAACAAATAGAATCAGACGCACAAACAGAGAAAGACAGACACTTTAGACATTCAAACCAACAATGACAAATACTTGGACTTGCAAACACTAACCCAGACATGTAAACAAATAGAATCAGACACACAAACAGAGAAGGACAGACACTTTAGACATTCAAACCATCAAAGACAAATTCTTGGACTTGCAAAAACCAACCCAGACATGCGATCACATAGAATCAGACACATAAACAGAGAAAGACAGACACTTTTTAGACATTCAAACCAACACAGACTAATACTTGGACTTGCAAACACCAACCCAGATATGCAAACAAATAGAATCAGACACACAAACATAGAAAGACAGACACTTTAGACATTCAAATCAACAAAGACAAATACTTGGGCATGCAAACATCAACCCAGATATATGTAAACAAATAGAATCAGACACACAAACAGAGAAAGACAGACACTTTAGACATTCAAACCAACAAAGACAAATTCTTGGACTTGCAAACACCAACCCAGACATGCAAACAAATAGAATCAGACATACAAACATAGAAAGACAGACACTTTAGGCATTCAAACCAACAAAGAAAAATTCTTGGACATGCAAACACCAAGCCAGACATGCAAACAAATAGAATCAGACACAGAACAGAGAAAGACAGACACTTTAGACATTCAAACCAATAAAGACAAATTCTTGGAGTTGCAAACACCAACCCAGACATGCAAACAAATAGAAAAAGACACACAAACATAGAAAGACAGACACTTTAGACATTCAAATCACAAAGACAAATACTTGGGCAAGCAACATCACCCAGACATGTAAACGAAAAGAATCAGACACACAAACAGAGAAAGACAGACACATTGACATTCAAACCAACAAAGACAAATTCTTGGACTTGCAAACACCAACCCAGACATGCAAACAAATAGAATCAGACACAACAAACATAGATAGACAGACACTTTAGACATTCAACCATCAATGACAATTACTTGGACTTGCAAACAGCCAGCCCAGACATGCAAACAAATAGAATCAGACGCACAAACAGAGAAAGACAGACACTTTAGACATTCAAACCAACATAACAATACTTGGACTTGCAAACACCAACCCAAACATGCAAACAAATAGAATCAGACACCAAACAGAGAAGGACAGACACTTTAGACATTCAAACCATCAAAGACAATTCTTGGACTTGCAAAACCAACCCAGACATGAGATCAAATAGAATCAGATAAAGACGACACATAAACAGAGAAAGAAAGACACATTAGACATTCAAACCAACACAGACAAATACTTGGACTTGCAAACACCAACCCAGATATGCAAACAAATAGAATCAGACACACAAACATAGAAAGACAGACACTTTAGACATTCAAATCAACAAAGACAAATACTTGGGCATGCAAAGATCAACCCATACATGCAAACAAATAGAATCAAAACCCAAACAGAGAAAGACAGACACTTTAGACATTCAAACCATCAACGACAAATACTTGGACTTGCAAACCCCAACCCAGACATGCAAACAAATAGAATCAGACACACAAACAGAGAAAGACAGACACTTTAGACATTCAAACCAACAATGACAAATACTTGGACTTGCAAACACCAACCCAAACATGCAAACAAATTGAATCAGGACACACAAAGAGAGAATGACAGACACTTTAGACATTCAAACCAACAAGACAAATTTTGGGACTTGCAAACACCAACCCAGACATGCAAGCAAATAGAATCAGACAAACAAACAGAGAAAGACAGACACTTTAGACATTCAAACCAACAAGACAAATTCTTGGACTTATAAACACCAACCCAGACATGCAAACAAATAGAATCAGACACACAAACAGAGAAGGACAGACACTTTAGGCATTCAAACCAACAAAGAAAAATTCTTGGACATGCAACACCAATACAGACATGCAAACAAATAGAATCAGACACAGAACAGAGAAAGACAGACACTTTAGACTTTCGAACCAACAAAGAAATTCTTGGGCTTGCAAACACCAACCCAGACATGCAACCAAATAGAATCAGACGCATAAACAGAGAACGACAGACACTTTAGACATTCAAATCAACGAAGACAAATTCTTGGGCTTGCAAACACCAACCCAGACATGCAAACAAATAGAATCAGACACACAACAGAGAACAACAGACACTTTTGACATTCAAACCAACAAAGACAAATACTTGGACTTGCAAACACCAACCCAGACATGCAAACAAATAGAATCAGACACACAAATCAAGAAAGACAGACACTTTAGACTTTTAAACAAACAAAGAAAAATTCTTGGACTTGCAAACACCAACCCGACATCCAAACAAATAGAATCAAACACACAAAGAGAGAAAAGACAGACACTTTAGACATTCAAACCATCAAAGACAAATTATTGGACTTGCAAACATCAACCCAGACAAGCAAACAAATAGAATCAAACACCCAAACAGAGAAAGACAGACATTTTAGACATTCAAACCAACAAAGACAAATTCTTGGACTTGCAAACACAAACCCAGACATGCAAACAAATAGAAACACAGACAACACAAACCAACACAGACAAATACTTGGACTTGCAAACACCACCCAGATATGCAAACAATAGAATCAGACACACAAACATAGAAAGACAGACACTTTAGACATTCAAATCAACAAAGACAAATACTTGGGCATGCAAACATCAACCCAAAAATGTAAACAAATAGAATCAGACACACAAACAGAGAAAGACAGACACTTTAAACATTCAAACCAACAAAGACAAATTCTTGGACTTGCAAACACAAACCCAGACATGCAAACAAATAGAATCAGACACACAAACATAGAAAAGACAGACACTTTAGACATTCAAACCATCAATGACAAATACTTGGACTTGCAAACACCACCCAGACATGCAAACAAATAGAATCAGAGCACACACAAACAGAGAAAGACAGACACTTTAGACATTCAAAACCAGCAATGACAAATACTTTGGACTTGCAAACACCAATCCAGACATGCAAACAAATTGAATCAGACACACACAGAGAGAATGACAGACACTTTAGATATTCAAACAACAAAGACAAATTTTTGACTTGCAAACACCAACCCAGACATGCAAACAAATAGAATCAGACACAAAAACAGAGAAAGACAGGACACTTTAGACATTCAAACCAACAGAGACAAATTCTTGGACTTGCAAACACCAACCTAGACATGCAACAAATAGAATCAGACACACAAACGGAGAAGGACAGACACTTTAGGCATTCAAACCAACAAAAAAAATTCTTGGACATGCAAACACCAATCCAGACATGCAAACAATAGAATCAGACACAGAACAGAGAAAGACAGACACTTTAGACATTCAACCAATAAAGAACAAATTCGTGGAGTTGCAAACACCAACCCAGACATGCAAACAAATAGAATCAGACACACAAACAGTGAAGACAGACACTTTACACATTCAAACCAACAAAGATAAATACTTGGACTTGTAAACACCAACCCAGACATGCCAACAAATAGAATCAGACACACAAACAGAGAAAAAACGGACACTTTAGACATTCAAAGCAAAAAGATAAATACTTGGACTTGCAAACGTACCAACCAAACCATGCAAACAAATAGAATCAGACACACAACAGTGAAAGACAGACACACTTTACACATTCAAACCAACAAAGACAAATTCTTGGACTTGCAAACACCAACCCAGACATGCAACAAATAGAATCAGACACACAAACTGAGAAAGACAGACACTCTAGACATTCAAACCAGCAAAGACAAATACTTGACTTGCAAACACCAACCCAGACATGCAAACAAATAGAATCAGACACACAAACAGTGAAGACAATACTTTAGACATTCAAACAACACAAGACATATACTTGGACCTGCAAACACCAGCCCAGACAAGCAAACAAATAGAATCAGAACACACAAACAGAGAAGAGGAAAGACAGACACTTTAGACTTTCAAACCAACAAAGACAATTCTTGGGCTTGCAACACCACCCCAGACATGCAACCTAATAGAATCAGACACATAAACAGAGAAAGACAGACACTTTAGACATTCAAACCAGCAAAGACAAAATTCTTGGGCTTGCAAAGAATTTGAACCCAGACATGCAAACAAATAGAATCAGACACACAAACAGAGAAAGACAGACACTTTAGACATTCAACCCAACAATACATAATCTTGGACTTGCAAACACCAAACCAAACATGCAAACAAATTGAATCAGACACACAAAGAGAGAATGAAAGACACTTTAGACATTCAAACCAACAAAGACAATTTTTGGACTTGCAAACACCACCCAGACATGCAAACAAATAGAATCAGACAAACAACAGAGAAAGACAGACACTTTAGACATTCAAACCAACAAACAAATTCTTGGACTTGCAAACACCAACCCAGACATGCAAACAAATAGAATCAACACACAAACAGAGAAGGACAGACACTTTAGGCATTCAAACCAACAAAGAAAAATTCTTGGACATGCAAACACCAAGCCAGACATGTAAACAAATAGAATCAGACACAGAACAGAGAAAGACAGAAACTTTAGACTTTCAAACCAGCAAAGACAATTCTTGGGCTTGCAAACACCAACCCAGACATGCAAACAAATAGAATCAGACGCATAGACAGAGAAAAGACAGACACTTTAGACATTCAAACCAACAAAGACAAATTCTTGGACTTGCAAACACCAACCCAGACATGCAAACAAATAGAATCAGACACACAACAGAGATCGACAGACACTTTTGACATTCAAACCAACAAAGACAAATACTTGGACTTGCAAACACCAACCCAGACATGCAAACAAATAGAATCAGACAGACAAATAGAGAAAGACAGACACTTTAGACTTTTAAAAAAAAACCAACAAAGAAAAATTCTTGGACTTGCAAACACCAACCCATACATCCAAACAAATAGAATCAACAAACAAACAGAGAAAATACAGACACTTTAGACATTCAAACCATCAAAGACAAATTATTGGGACTTGCAAAACATCACCCAGCCAACCAGCAAACAAATAGAATCAAACAGAGAAAGACAGACATTTTTAGACATTCAAAACCAACAAAGACAACCTCTTGGACTTGCAAACACTAACCCAGAAATGTAAACAAATAGAATCAGACACACAAACAGAGAAGGACAGACACTTTAGTCATTCAAACCATCAAAGACAATTGTTGGACTTGCAAAAACCAACCCAGACATGCGACCAAATAGAATCAGACACATAAAGAGAGAAAGACAAACACTTTAGACATTCAAACCAACACAGACCAATACTTGAACTTGCAACACCAACACAGATATATGCAAACAAATAGAATCAGACACACAAACATAGAAAGACAGACACTTTAGACATTCAAATCAACAAGACAAATACTTGGGCATGCAAACATCAACCCAGACATGTAAACAATAGAGATCAGACACACAAACAGAGAAAGACAGACACTTTAGACATTCAAACCAACAAAGACAAATTCTTGGACTTGCAAACACAAACCCAGACATGCAAACAAATAGAATCAGACACACAAACATAGAAGTACAGACACTTTAGACATTCAAACCATCAATGAAAAATACTTGGACTTGCAAACACAACCCGACATGCAAACAAATAGAATCAGACACACAAACAGAGAAAGACAGACAATTTAGACATTCAAACCAACAATGACAAATACTTGGACTTGCAAACACCAACCCAGACATGCAAACAAATTTAATCAGACACACCAAAGAGAGAATGACAGACACTTTAGACATTCAAACCAACAAAGACAATTTTTGGACTTGCAAACACCAGCCCAGACATGCAAACAAATAGAATCAGACACACAAACAGAGACAAAGACAGACACTTAAACATCAACCAACAAAGACAAATTCTTCTTGGACTTGCAAACACCAACCCAGACTTGCAAACAAATAGAATCAGACACACAAACAGAGAAGGACAGACACTTTAGGCATTCAAACCAACAAAAAAAATTTTTTTTGGAAATGCAAACACCAAGCCAGACATGCAAACAAACAGAATCACGACACAGAACAGAGAAAGACAGACACTTTAGACATTCAAACCAATAAAGACAAATTCTTGGAGTTGCAAACACCAACCCAGACATGCAACAAAATAGAATCAGACACACAAACAGTGAAAGACAGACACTTTAGACATTCAAACCAACAAAGACAAATACTTGGACTTGCAAACACCAACCCAGACATGCCAACAAATAGAATCAGACACACAACAGAGAAAGACAGACACTTTAGACATTCAAACCAACAAAGACAAATACTTGGACCTGCAAACTACCAGCCCAGACATGCAAACAAATAGAATCAGACACACAAACAGAGAAAGACAGACACTTTAGACATTCAAACCAACAAGACAAATACTTGGACTTTCAAACACCAACCCAGACATGCAAACAAATAGAATCAGACACACAAACAGTGAAAGACAGACACTCTAGACATTCAAACCAACAAAGACAAATTCTTGGGCTTGCAAAAACCAACCCAGACATGCGACCATAATAGAATCAATTTATAAACAGAGAAAGACAGACACTTTAGACATTCAAACAAACACAGACAAATACTTGGACTTGCGAACACCAACCCAGATATGCAAACAAATATAAAAAGACACACAAACATAGAAAGACAGACACTTTAGACATTCAATCAACAAAGACAAATACTTGGGCAAGCAAACATCAACCCAGACATCTAAACGAAAAGAATCAGACACACAAACAGAGAAAGACAGACACATTAGACATTCAAACCACAAAGACAAATTCTTGGACTTGCAAACACCAACCCAGACATGCAAACAATAGAATCAGACACACAAACATAGAAGACAGACACTTTAGACATTCAAACCATCAATGACAATTACTTGGACTTGCAAACACCAGTCCCAGACATGCAAACAAATAGAATCAGACGCACAAACAGAGAAAGACAGACACTTTAGACATTCAAACCAACAATAAAATACTTGGACTTGCAAACACCAACCCAAACATGCAAACAAATTGAATCAGACACAAAAACAGAGAAAGACAGACACTTTAGACATTCAAACCAACAGAGACAAATTCTTGACTTGCAAACACCAACCCAGACATGCAAACAAATAGAATCAGACACACAAACAGAGAAGGACAGACACTTTAGGCATTCAAACCAACAAAAAAAATTCTTGGACATGCAAACACCAATCAGACATGCAAACAAATAGAATCAGACACAGAACAGAGAAAGACAGACACTTTAGACATTCAAACCAATAAAGACAAATTCGTGGAGTTTGCAAACACCAACCCAGACATGCAAACAAATAGAATCAGACACACAAACAGTGAAGACAGACACTTTACACATTCAAACCAACAAAGATAAATACTTTGGACTTGTAAACACCAACCCAGACATGCCAACAAATAGAATCAGACACACCAAACAGAGAAAGACGGACACTTTAGACATTCAAAGCAACAAAGATAAATACTTGGACTTGCAAACACCAACCAAACCATGCAAACAAATAGAATCAGAAACACAAACAGTGAAAGACAGACACTTTACACATTCAAACCAACAAGACAAATTCTTGGACTTGCAAACACCAACCCAGACATGCAAACAAATAGAATCAGACACACAAACTGAGAAAGACAGACACTCTAGACATTCAAACCAGCAAAGACAAATACTTGGACTTGCAAACACCAACCCAGACATGCAAACAAATAGAATCAGACACACAAACAGTGAAAGACAGATACTTTAGACATTCAAACAAACAAAGACAAATACTTGGACCTGCAAACACCAGCCCAGACAAGCAAACAATAGAATCAGACACACAAACAGAGAAAGACAGACACTTTAGACTTTCAAACCAACAAAGACAAATTCTTGGGCTTGCAAACACCAACCCAGACATGCAACCTAATAGAATCAGACACATAAACAGAGAAAGACAGACACTTTAGACATTCAAACCAGCAAAGACAAATTCTTGGGCTTGCAAAGAATTTGAACCCAGACACGCAAACAATAGAATCAGACACACAAACAGAGAAAGACAGACACTTTAGACATTCAAACCACAATGACAAATACTTGGACTTGCAAACACCAAACCAAACATGCAACAAATTGAATCAGACACACAAAGAGAGAATGAAAGACACTTTAGACATTCAAACCAACAAAGACAAATTTTTGGACTTGCAAACACCAACCCAGACATGCAAACAATAGAATCAGACAAACAAACAGAGAAAGACAGACACTTTAGACATTCAAACCAACAAAGACAAATTCTTGGACTTGCAAAAACCAACCCAGACATGCAAACAAATAGAATCAAACACACAACAGAGAAGGACAGACACTTTAGGCATTCAAACCAACAAGAGAAAAAATTCTTGGACATGCAACACCAAGCCAGACATGTAAACAAATAGAGATCAGACACAGAACAGAGAAAGACAGACACTTTAGACTTTCAAAACCAGCAAAGACAAATTCTTGGGCTTGCAAACACCAACCCAGACATGCAAACAAATAGAATCAGACGCATAGACAGAGAAAGACAGACACTTCAGACATTCAAACCAACAAAGACAATTCTTGGACTTGCAAACACCAACCCAGACATGCAACAAATAGAATCAGACACACAAACAGAGATCGACAGACACTTTTGACGTTCAAAACAACAAAGACAAATACTTGGACTTGCAACACCAACCCAGACATGCAAACAAATAGAATCATACACACAAACAGAGAAAGACAAGACACTTTAGACTTTTTAAACCAACAAGAGAAATTCTTGACTTGCAAACACCAACCCAGACATCCAAACAAATAGAATCAAACAAACAAACAGAGAAAATACAGACACTTTAGACATTCAAACCATCAAGACAAATTATTGGACTTGCAAAAATCAACCCAGACCAGCAAACAAATAGAATCAAACAGAGAAAGACAGACATTTTAGACATTCAAACCAACAAAGACAAACTCTTGGACTTGCAAACACTAACCCAGAAATGTAAACAAATAGAATCAGACACACAAACAGAGAAGGACAGACCTTTAGTCATTCAACCATCAAAGACAAATTCTTGGACTTGCAAAACCACCCAGACATGCGACCAAATAGAATCAGACACATAAGAGAGAAAGACAAACACTTTAGACATTCAAACCAACACAGACCAATACTTGGACTTGCAAACACCAACACAGATATGCAAACAATAGAATCAGACACACAAACATAGAAAGACAGACACTTTAGACATTCAAATCAACAAGACAAATACTTGGGCATGCAAACATCAACCCAGACAATGTAAACAAATAGAATCAGACACACAAAACAGAGAAAGACAGACACTTTAGACATTCAAACCAACAAAGACAAATTCTTGGACTTGCAAACACAAACCCAGACATGCAAACAAATAGAATCAGACACACAACATAGAAAGACAGACACTTTAGACATTCAAACCATCAATGATAAATACTTGGACTTGCAAACACCACCCAGACATGCAAACAAATAGAATCAGACACACAAACAGAGAAAGACAGACAATTTAGACATTCAAACTAACAATGACAAATACTTGGACTTGCAAACACCAACCCAGACATGCAAACAAATTGAAATCAGACACACAAAGAGAGATGACAGATACTTTAGACATTCAAACCACAAAGACAAATTTTTGGACTTGCAAACACCAGCCCAGACATGCAAACAATAGAATCAGACACACAACAGAGAAAGACAGACACTTAAACAATCAAACCAACCAAAGACAAATTCTTGGACTTGCAAAACACCAACCCAGACATGCAAACAAATAGAATCAGACAACACAAACAGAGAAGGACAGACACTTTTAGGCATTCAAACCAACAAATTTTTTTCGGAAAAATGCAAACACCAAGCCAGACATGCAAACACAATAGAATCAGACACAGACAGAGAAAGACAGACACTTTAGACATTCAAACCAATAAAGACAAATTCTTGGAGTTGCAAACACCAACCCAGACATGCAAACAAATAGAATCCAGACACACAAACAGTGAAAGACAGACACTTTAGACATTCAAACCAACAAGACAATACTTGGACTTGCAAACACCAACCCAGACATGCCAACAAATAGAATCAGACACCCAAACAGAGAAGACAGACACTTTAGACATTCAAACAACAAAGACAAATACTTGGACCTGCAAACACCAGCCCAGACATGAAACAAATAGAATCAGACACACAAACAGAGAAAGACAGACACTTTAGACATTCAAACCAACAAAGACAAATACTTGGACTTTCAAACACCAACCCAGACATGCAAACAAATAGAATCAGACACACAAACAGTGAAAGACAGACACTTTAGACATTCAAACCAACAAAGACAATTCTTGGGCTTGCAAAAACCAACCCAGACATGCGACCAAATAGAATCAGATTTTATAAACAGAGAAAGACAGACACTTTAGACATTCAAACCAACACAGACAAATACTTGGACTTGCAAACACCAACCCAGATATGCAAACAAATAGAAAAAGACACACAAACATAGAAAGACAGACACTTTAGACATTCAAATCAACAAAGACAAATACTTGGGCAAGCAAACATCAACCCAGACATGTAAACGAAAAGAATCAGACACACAAACAGAGAAAGACAGACACATTAGACATTCAAACCACAAAGACAAATTCTTGGACTTGCAAACACCAACCCAGACATGCAAACAAATAGAATCAGACACACAAACATAGAAAGACAGACACTTTAGACATTCAAACCATCAATGACAATTACTTGGACTTGCAAACACCACCAGACATGCAAACAAATAGAATCAGACGCACGACAAACAGAGAAAGACAGACACTTTAGACATTCAAACCAACAATAACAAATACTTGGACTTGCAAACACCAACCCAAACATGCAAACAAATTGAATCAGACACACAAAGAGAGAATGACAGACACTTTAGACATTCAAACCAACAAAGACAAATCCTTGGACTTGCAAACACTAACCCAGACATGTAAACAAATAGAATCAGACACACAAACAGAGAAGGACAGACACTTTAGACATTCAAAACCATCAAAGACAAATTCTTGGACTTGCAAAAACCAACCCAGACATGCGATCAAATAGAATCAGACACATAAACAGAGAAAGACAGACACATTAGACATTCAAACCAACACAGACAAATACTTGGACTTGCAAACACCAACCCAGATATGCAAACAATAGAATCAGACACACAAACATAGAAAGACAGACACTTTAGACATTCAAATCAACAAAGACAAATACTTGGGCATGCAAACATCAACCCAGACATGCAAACAAATAGAATCAAAAACCCAAACAGAGAAAGACAGACACTTTAGACATTCAAACCATCAACGACAAATACTTGGACTTGCAAACCCCAACCCAGACATGCAACAAATAGAATCAGACACACAAACAGAGAAAGACAGACACTTCAGATATTCAAACCAACAATGACAAATACTTGGACTTGCAAACACCAACCCAACATGCAAACAAATTGAATCAGACACACAAAGAGAGAATGACAGACACTTTAGACATTCAAACCAAACCAAAGACAAATTTTGGGACTTGCAAACACCAACCCAGACATGCAAGCAAATAGAATCAGACAAACAAACAGAGAAAGACAGACACTTTAGACATTCAAACCAACAAAGACAAATTCTTGGACTTATAAACACCAACCCAGACATGCAAACAAATAGAATCAGACACACAAACAGAGAAGGACAGACACTTTAGGCATTCAACCAACAAGAAAAATTCTTGGACATGCAAACACCAATCCAGACATGCAAACAAATAGAATCAGACACAGAACAGAGAAAGACAGACACTTTAGACTTTCAAACCATCAAAGACAAATTATTGGACTTGCAAACATCAACCCAGACAAGCAAACAAATAGAATCAAACACCCAAACAGAGAAGACAGACATTTTAGACATTCAAACCACAAAGACAAATTCATGGACTTGCAAACACAAACCCAGACATGCAAACAAATAGAAACACAGACAACACAAACCAACACAGACAAATACTTGGACTTGCAAACACCAACCCAGATATGCAAACAAATAGAATCAGACACACACAACATAGAAAGACAGACACTTTAGACATTCAAATCAACAAAGACAAATACTTGGGCATGCAAACATCAACCCAGACATGTAAACAAATAGAATCAGACACACAAACAGAGAAAGACAGACACTTCAGACATTCAAACCAACAAAGACAATTCTTGGACTTGCAAACACAAACCCAGACATGCAAACAAATAGAATCAGACACACAAACATAGAAAGACAGACCTTTAGACATTCAAACCATCAATGACAAATACTTGGACTTGCAAACACCAACCCAGACATGCAAACAAATAGAATCAGACACACAAACAGAGAAAGACAGACACTTTAGACATTCAACCAGCAATGACAAATACTTGGACTTGCAAACACCACCCAGACATGCAAACAAATTGAATCAGACACACAAAGAGAGAATGACAGACACTTTAGATATTCAAACCAACAAAGACAATTTTTTGGACTTGCAAACACCAACCCAGACATGCAAACAAATAGAATCAGACACACAAACAGAGAAAGACAGACACTTTAGACATTCAAACCAACAGAGACAAATTCTTGGACTTGCAAACACCAACCCAGACATGCAAACAAATAGAATCAGACACACAAACAGAGAAGGACAGACACTTTAGACTTTCAAACCACAAAGACAAATTCTTGGCTTGCAAACACCAACCCAGCCATGCAACCAAATAGAATCAGACACATAAACAGAGAAAGACAGACACTTTAGACATTCAAACCAACAAAGACAAATTCTTGGGCTTGCAAAAACCAAACCAGACATGCGACCAAATAGAATCAGATACATAAACAGAAAAAAACGGACACTTTAGACATTCAAACAACAAAGACAAATTCTTGGACTTGCCAACACCACCCAGACATGCAAACAAATAGAATCACACACACAAACAGAGAAGGACAGACACTTTAGGCATTCAAACCAACAAAGAAAATTCTTGGACATGCAAAACACCAAGCCAGACATGTAAACAAATAGAATCAGACACAGAACAGAGAAAGACAGACACTTTAGACTTTCAAAACCAGCAAAGACAAATTCTTGGGCTTGCAAACACCACCCCAGACATGGAAACAAATAGAATCAGACGCATAGACAGAGAAAGACAGACACTTTAGACATTCAAACCAACAAAGACAAATTCTTGGACTTGCAAACACCAACCCAGACATGCAAACAAATAGAATCAGACACACAAACAGAGATCGACAGACACTTTGACATTCAAACCACAAAGACAAATACTTGGACTTGCAAACACCAACCCAGACATGCAAACAAATAGATCAGACACACAAACAGAGAAAGACAGACACTTTAGACTTTTAAACCAACAAAGAAAAATTCTTGGACTTGCAAACACCAACCCAGACATCCAAACAAATAGAATCAAACAAACAAACAGAGAAAACAGACACTTTAGACATTCAAAACCATCAAAGACAAATTATTGGACTTGCAAACATCAACCCAGACCAGCAAACAAATAGAATCAAACACCAAACAGAGAAAGACAGACATTTTAGACATTCAAACCAACAAAGACAAACTTGGACTTGCAAACACTAACCCAGAATGTAAACAAATAGAATCAGACACACAACAGAGAAGGACAGACACTTTAGTCATTCAAACCATCAAAGACAAATTCTTGGACTTGCAAAAACCAACCCAGACATGCGACCAAATAGAATCAGACACATAAAGAGAGAAAGACAAACACTTTAGACATTCAAACCAACACAGACCAATACTTTGGACTTGCAAACACCAACACAGATATGGAAACAAATAGAATCAGACACACAAACATAGAAAGACAGACACTTTAGACATTCAAATCAACAAAGACAAATACTTGGGCATGCAAACATCAACCCAGACATGTAAACAAATAGAATCAGACAACAAACAGAGAAGACAGACACTTTAGGCATTCAAACCAACAAAAAAATTTTTTTGGACATGGAAACACCAAGCCAGACATGCAAACAAATAGAATCAGACACAGAACAGAGAAAGACAGACACTTTAGACATTCAAACCAATAAAGACAAATTCTTGGAGTTGCAAACACCAACCCAGACATGCAAAAAAATAGAATCAGACACACAAACAGTGAAAGACAGACACTTTAGACATTCAAACCAACCAAGACAAATACTTGGACTTGCAAACACCAACCCAGACATGCCAACAAATAGAATCAGACACACAAACAGAGAAAGACAGACACTTTAGACATTCAAACCAACAAAGACAAATTCTTGGACTTGCAAAAAACCAACCCAGACATGCAAACAAATAGAATCAGACACACAAACTGAGAAAAGACACACACTTTAGACTTTCAAACCAACAAAGACAAATTCTTGGGCTTGCAAACACCACCCAGCCATGCAACCAAATAGAATCAGACACATAAACAGAGAAAGACAGACACTTTAGACATTCTAACCAACAAAGACAAATACTTGGACCTGCAAACACCCAGCCTAGACATGCAAACAAATAGAATCAGACACACAAACAGAGAAAGACACACACTTTTAGACTTTCAAACCAACAAAGACAAATTCTTGGGCTTGCAAACACCAACCCAGCCATGCAAACCAAATAGAATCAGACACACATAAAAACAGAGAAAGACAGACACTTTAGACATTCAAACCAACAAAAGACAAATTCTTGGGCTTGCAAAAACCAACCCAGACATGCGACCAAATAGAATCAGATACATAAACAGAGAAAGACAGACACTTTAGACATTCAAACCAAAAAGACAAATTCTTTGACTTGCAAACACCAACCCAGACATGCAAACAAATAGAATCAAACACACAAACAGAGAAGGACAGACACTTTAGCATTCAAACCAACAAGAAAAATTCTTGGACATGCAAACACCAAGCCAGACATGTAAACAAATAGAATCAGACACAGAACAGAGAAAGACAGACACTTTAGACTTTCAAACCAGCAAAGACAAATTCTTGGGCTTGCAAACACCAACCCATGACATGCAAACAATAGAATCAGACGCATAGACAGAGAAAGACAGACACTTTAGACATTCAAACCAACAAAGACAAATTCTTGGACTTGCAACACCAACAACCCAGACATGCAAACAAATAGAATCAGACACACAAACAGAGATCGACAGACACTTTTGACATTCAAACCAACAAAGACAAATACTTGGACTTGCAAACACCAACCCAGACATGCAAACAAATAGAATCAGACACACAAACAGAGAAAGACAGACACTTTAGACTTTTAAACCAACAAAGAAAAATTTCTTGGACTTGCAAACACCAACCCAGACATCCAAACAAATAGAATCAAACAAACAAACAGAGAAAAGACAGACACTTTAGACATTCAAACCATCAAGACAAATTATTGGACTTGCAAACATCAACCCAGACCAGCAAACAAATAGAATCAAACACCCAAACAGAGAAAGACAGACATTTTAGACATTCAACCAACAAAGACAACTCTTGGACTTGCAAACACTAACCCAGAAATGTAAACAAATAGAATCAGACACACAAACAGAGAAGGACAGACACTTTAGTCATTCAAACCATCAAAGACAAATTCTTGGACTTGCAAAAACCACCCAGACATGCGACCAAATAGAATCAGACACATAAAGAGAGAAAGACAAACACTTTAGACATTCAAACCAACACAGACCAATACTTGACTTGCAAAACACCAACACAGATATGCAAACAAATAGAATCAGACACACAAACATAGAAAGACAGACACTTTAGACATTCAAATCAACAAAGACAAATACTTGGGCATGCAACATCAACCCAGACATGTAAACAAATAGAATCAGACACAAACAGAGAAAGACAGACACTTTAGACATTCAAACCAACAAAGACAATTCTTGGACTTGCAAACACAAACCCAGACACACAAACAAATAGAATTAGACACACAAACATAGAAAGACAGACACTTTATACATTCAAACCATCATGACAAATACTTGGACTTGCAAACACCAACCCAGACATGCAAACAAATAGAATCAGACACACAAACAGAGAAAGACAGACAATTTAGACATTCAAACCAACAATGACAAATACTTGGACTTGCAAACACCAACCCAGACATGCAAACTAAATAGAATCAGACACACAAACAGTGAAAGACAGACACTTTAGACATTCAAACCACAAAGACAATACTTGGACCTGCAAACACCAGCCCAGACAAGCAAACAAATAGAATCAGACACACAAACAGAGAAAGACAGACACTTTAGACTTTCAAACCAACAAAGACAAATTCTTGGGCTTGCAAACACCAACCCAGACATGCAACCTAATAGAATCAGACACATAAACAGAGAAAGACAGACACTTTAGACATTCAAACCAACAAAGACAAATTCTTGGCTTGCAAAGAATTTGAACCCAGACATGCAAACAAATAGAATCAAACACACAAACAGAGAAGACAGACCATTTAGACATTCAAAGCAACAAAGACAAATACTTGGACTTGCAAACACAAACACAGACATGCAAACAATAGAATCAGACACACAAACAGTGAGAGACAGACACTTTAGACATTGAAACCACAACAAAAACAAATTCTTAGACTTGCAAACACCAACCCACACATGCAAACAAGTAGAATCAGACACGCAAACTGAGAAAGACAGACACTCTAAACATTCAAACCAACAAGACAAATACTTTGGACTTGCAAACACCAACCCAGACATGCAAACATATAGAATCAGACACACAAACAGAGAAAGACAGTCACTTTTGACATTCAAACCAACAAAGACAAATTCTTGGAGTTGAAAACACCAACCCAAACATGCAAACAAATAGAATCAGACACACAAACAGTGAAAAACAGACACTTTAGACATTCAAACCAACAAAGACAATACTTGGACTTGCAAACACCAACCCAGACATGCTAACAAATAGAATCAGACACACAAACAGAGAAAGAAAGACACTTTAGACATTCAAACCAACATGACAAATACTTGGACTTGCAAATACCACCCAAGACATGCAAACAAATAGAATCAGACACACAACAGTGAAAGACAGACACTTTAGACATTCAAACCAACAAAGACAAATTCATGGACTTGCAAACACCAACCCAGACATGCAAACAAATAGAGTCAGACACACAACTGAGAAAGACAGACACTCTAGACATTCAAACCAACAAAGACAAATACTTGGCCTTGCAAACACCAACTCAGACATGCAAACAAATAGAATCAGACACACAAACAGAGAAAGACAGTCACTTTTGACATTCAAACCAACAAAGACTAATTCTTAGACTTGCAAACACAACCCGGACATGCAAACAAATAGAATCAAACACCCAAACAGAGAAAGACAGACACTTTGACATTCAAACAACAAAGACCAATTCTTGGACTTGCAAACATCAACCCAGACATGCAAACAAATAAAATCAGACACACAAACAGAGAAAGATAGACACTATAGACATTCAAACCAACAAAGACAAATTCTAGGACTTGCAAACATCAACCCAGACATGCAAACAAATAGAATCAGACACCCAAAAAGAGAAAGACAGACACTTTAGACATTCAAACCACAAAGACAAATTCTTGGACTTGCAAACACTAGCCCAGACTTGTAAACAAATAGAATCAGACACGCAAACAGAGAAGGACAGACACTTTAGACATTCAACCATCAAAGACCAATTCAATTTGGACTTGCAAAAACCAACCCAGACATGCAACCAAATAGAATAAGACACATCAAAACAGAGAAAGACAGACCTTTAGACATTCAAACCAACACAGACAAATCTTGGACTTGCAAACACCAACCCAGACATGCAAACAAATGGAATTAGACACACAAACATAGAAAGACAGACGCTTTAGATATTCACACCATCAATGACAAATTCTTGGACTTGCAAATACCAACCCAGACATGCAAACAAATAGAATCAGACACACACAACAGAGAAAGACAGACACTTTAGACATTCAAACCAACAAAGACAAATTCTTGGACTTGCAAACACCAACCCAGACATGCAAACAAATAGAATCAGACACACAAACATAGAGAGACAGACACTTTAGACATTCAAACCATCAATGACAAATACTTGGACTTGCAAACACCAACCCAGACATGCAAACAATAGAATCAGACACACAAACAGATAAAGACAGACACTTTAGACATTCAAACCAACATGACAAATACTTGGACTTGCAAACACCAACCCAGACATGCTAACAAATAGAATCAGACACACAAAGAGAGAATGACAGACACTTTAGACATTCAAACCAACAAAGACAAATTCTTGGACTTGCAAACACCAACCCAGACATGCAAACAAATAGAATCAGACACACAAACAGAAAAAGACAGAAACTTTAGACATTCAAACCAACAAAGATAAATTCTTGGACTTGCAAATACCAACCCAGACATGCAAACAAATAGAATCAGACACACAAACAGAGAAGGACAGACACTTTGGACATTCAAAACCAACAAAGACAAAATTCTTGGAGTTTGCAAACACCAACCCAGACATGCAAACAAATAGAATCAGACACACAAACAGTGAAAGACAGACACTTTAGACATTGAAACCAACAAAACAAATTCTTGGACTTGCAACACCAACCCACACATGCAAACAAGTAGAATCAGAAACACAAACTGAGAAAGACAGACACTCTAAACATTCAAACCAACAAAGACAAATACTTGGGCTTGCAAACACCAACCCAGACATGCAAATATAGAATCAGCACACACAACATAGAAAGACAGTCGCTTTTGACATTCAAACCAACAAAGACAAATTCTTGGAGTTGAAAAACCCCAACCCAAACATGCAAACAAATAGAATCAGACACACAAACAGTGAAAAAAACAGACTGTCGAAACTTTAGACATTCAACCAACAAAGACAAATACTTGGACTTGCAAACACCAACCCAGACTGCTAGCAAATAGAATCAGACACACAAACAGAGAAGACAGACACTTTAGACATTCAAACCAACAATGACAAATACTTGGACTTGCAAATACCACCCCAGACATGCAAACAAATAGAATCAGAACACACAAACAGTGGAAGACAGACACTTTAGACATTCAAACCAACAAGACAAATTTGGACTTGCAAACACCAACCCAGACATGCAAACAAATAGAATCAGACACACAAACTGAGAAAGACAGACACTCTAGACATTCAAACCAACAAAGACAAATACTTGGCCTTGCAAACACCACCCCAGACATGCAAACAAATGAGAATCAGACACACAAACAGAGAAAGACAGTCACTTTTTGACATTCAAACCAACAAAGACAAATTCTGGACTTGCAAACACAAACCCGGACATGCAAACAAATAGAATCAAACACCCAAACAGAGAAAGACAGACACTTTGGACATTCAAACCAACAAAGACAAATTCTTGGACTTGCAAACATCAACCAAGACATGCAAACAAATAAAATCAGACACACAAACAGAGAAAGATAGACACTATAGACATTCAAACCAACAAAGACAAATTCTTGGACTTGCAAACATCAACCCAGACATGCAAACAAATAGAATCAGACACCCAAACAGAGAAAGACAGACACTTTAGACATTCAAACCACAAAGACAAATTCTTGGACATGCAAACACTAGCCCAGACATGTAAACAAATAGAATCAGACACGCAAACAGAGAAGGACAGACACTTTAGACATTCAAACCATCAAAGACCAATTCTTGGACTTGCAAAAACCAACCCAGACATGCAACCAATAGAATAAGACACATAAACAGAGAAAGACAGACACTTTAGACATTCAAACCAACACAGACAAATACTTGGACTTGCAACACCAACCCAGACATGCAAACAAATAGAATCAGACACACAAACATAGAAAGACAGACACTTTAGATATTCAAACCATCAATGACAAATTCTTGGACTTGCAAACCCAACCCAGACATGCAAACAAATAGAATAAGACACACACAACCTAGAAAGACAGAAACTTTCGACATTCAAACCAACAAAGATAAATTCTTGGACTTGCAAATACCAACCCAGACATGCAAACAAATAGAATCAGACACACAAACAGAGAAAGACAGACACTTTAGACATTCAAACCAACAAAGACAAATTCCTTGGACTTGTCAAACACCAACCCAGACATGCAACAAATAGAATCAGACACACAATAATAGAAAGACAGACACTTTAGACATTCAAAACCATCAATGACAAATACTTGGACTTGCAAACACCACCCAGACATGCAAACAAATAGAATCAGACACACAAACAGATAAAGACAGACACTTTAGACATTCAAACCAACATAACAAATACTTGGACTTGCAAACACCAACCCAGACATGCTAACAAATAGAATCAGACACACAAAGAGAGAATGACAGACACTTTAGACATTCAAAACCAACAAAGACAATTCTTGGACTTGCAAACACCAACCCAGACATGCAAACAAATAGAATCAGACACACAAAGAGAGAGATGACAGACACTTTAGACATTCAAACCAACAAAGACAAATTTTTGGACTTGCAAACACCAACCCAGACATGCAAACAAATAGAATCAGACACACAAACAGAGAAAGACAGACACTTTAGACATTCAAACCACAGAGACAAAATTCTTGGACTTGCAAACACCAACCCAGACATGCAAACAATAGAATCAGACACACAAACAGAGAAAGACAGACACTTTAGGCATTCAAACCAACAAAAAAAATTCCTTGGACATGCAAACACCAATCCAGACATTCAGAAAAACCAACAAAGTTAAATACTTGGACTTGTAACACCAACCCAGACATGCCAACAAATAGAATCAGACACACAAACAGAGAAAGACGGACACTTTAGACATTCAAAGCAACAAAGATAAATACTTGGACTTGCAAACACCAACCAAACCATGCAAACAAATAGAATCAGACACACAAACAGTGAAAGACAGACACTTTACACATTCAAACCAACAAAGACAATACTTGGACTTGCAAACACCAACCCAGACATGCAAACAAATAGAATCAGACACACAAAGAGTGAAAGACAGACACTTTAGACATTCAAAACCAACAAAGACAATACTTGGACCTGGAAACACCAGCCCAGACAAGCAAACAAATAGAATCAGACACACAAACAGAGAAAGACAGACACTTTAGACTTTCAAAAAAACCAACAAAGACAAATTCTTGGGGGCTTGCTAACACCAACCCAGACATGCAACATAATAGAATCAGACACATAAACAGAGATAGACAGACACTTTAGACATTCAACCACACAAGACAAATTCTTGGCTTGCAAAGAATTTGAAACCCAGACATGCAAACAAATAGAATCAACACACAACAGAGAAAGACAGACACTTTAGACATTCAAACCAACAATGACAAATACTTGGACTTTGCAAACACCAAACCAAACATGCAAACAAATTGAATCAGACACACAAAGAAGAATGAAGACACTTTAGACATTCAAACCAACACAAGACAAAATTTTGGACTTGCAAACACCCACCCAGACATGCAAACAAATAGAATCAGACAAACAAACAGAGAAAGACAGACACTTTAGACATTCAAACCAACAAAGACAAATTCTTGGACTTGCAAACACCAACCCATTTCCCCCCCCCCCCCTTTTTGCCACACTTGCAAACAAAAGAATCAAACACACAAACAGAGAAGGACAGACACTTTAGGCATTCAACCACAAAGAAAAATTCTTGGACATGCAAACACCAAGCCAGACATGCAACAAATAGAATCAGACACAGAACAGAGAAAGACAGACACTTTAGACTTTCAAACCAGCAAGACAAATTCTTGGGCTTGCAAACACCAACCCAGACATGCAAACAAATAGAATCAGATTAACGCATAGACAGATGAAAGACAGACACTTTAGACATTCAAACCAACAAAGACAAATTTTTGGACTTGCAAACACCAACCCAGACATGCAAACAAATAGATATTCAGACACACAAACAGAGATCGACAGACACTTTTGACATTCAAACCAACAAAGACAAATTATTGGACTTGCAAACATCAACCCAGACCAGCGAAACAAATAAGAATCAAACACCCAAACAGAGAAAGACAGTAACTTTTAGACATTCAATCCCGCAAAGACAAATACTTGGGCATGGCAACACATCAACCCGACATATAAACAAATAGAATCAGACACACAAACAAGAAAGAGCAGACACTTTAGACATTTCAAATCCAACAAAGGACAAATTCTTGACTTGCAAACACAAACCAGCCAGACATCAACCACAAACAAATATTTGCTGCAATCCGACATGCACAATGTCGCAAACATAGAAGACAGACACACTTTAGACATTCAAAACCCATCATGACGAATACTTGGACTTGCAAACAACACAACCCAGACATGCAAACAAATAGAATCAGACACACAAACAGAGAAAGACAGAAATTTAAGACATTCAAAACCAACAATGACGAAATACTTGGACTTGCTAAACACTCAACCAGACTGCAAACAAATTGAATCAGACACACAAAGAGAGAATGAACAGACACTTTAGACTTCAAACCAACAAAGACAATTTTGGACTTGCAAACACCAACCCAGACATGCAAACAAATCTAATCAGACACACAAACAGAGAAGATAGACACTTAAACATTCAAACCAACAAAGACAAATTCTTGGGACTTGCAAACACCAACCCAGACATGCAACAAATAGAATCATGACACACCAAACAGAGAAGACAGACACTTTAGGCATTCAAACAACAAAAAAAAATTTTTGGACATGCAAACACCAAGCCAGACATGCAAACAAATAGAATCAAGACACAGAACAGAGAAAGACAGACACTTTAGACATTCAAACCAATAAAGACAAATTCTTGGAGTTGCTTAAACACCACCCAGACATGCAAACACTAGATCAGACACACAAACAGTGAAAGACAGACACTTCTAGACTTGCACAACCACTCCATACATGCCAAAAGACAAATCACTTGGACCTTTTGCAAACACCAACCTTGTACATGTACCCCCAACATACAATAGAAATCAGACACATCAACAGAGAAAGACAGACTTTAGACATTCAAACCAACAAAGACAAATTCCTTGGACTTGCAAACACCACCCAGCAGACATTCACAACAAATAGAATCAGACACACAAACTGAGAAAAGTACAGTACACTGGACTAGACATTTAGAAAGCAACAAAGATCTTACAATACTTGGACTTGCAAACACCAACCAGAACCATGCAAACAAATAGAATCAGACAGACATCAACAGTGAAAGACAGAGAGACGCACGTTAGACATTAAAACCAACAAAGACAAATACTTGGACCTGCAAACACCAGCCTAGACATGCAAACAAATAGAATCAGACACACAAACAGAGAAAGACACACACTTTAGACTTTCGAAACAACCAAAGACAAATTCTTGGGCTTGCAGCACCAACCCGCCATGCAACCAAATAAAATCAGAACACATAAACAAGAGAACAGACACTTTAGACATTCACAAACCAACAAGACAAATTCCCTTGCGCTTGCAAAAACCAACTCCCGCACATGCGACCAATAGATCAGATACATAAACAGAAAAAGACAGACACTTTAGACATTCAAACCAACACAGACATACTTTGGACTTGCAAAACCACCAAGATATGCAAATCAAAATAGAATCATACACACAACATAGAAGAACTGACACTTTAGACATTCAAAAAATCAACAAGAACAATACTTGGGAAAGCAAACATCAACCCAGACATAGTAAGACCGCATTCAACTACAAAGACATCAGACACATAGCATCAACCACAACAGAGAAAGACCACACTTTAGACATTCAAACCACAAAGACAATTCTGGACCTTGCAAACCCAACCCACACATGCAAGACAAATGGAATCGACACACACAGAGAGAATGACAGACACTTTAAGACATTCAAACCAACAAAGACATTTTTGGACTTGCAAACACCAACCCAGACATGCAAACAAATAGAATTAGACACACAAACAGAGAAGACAGAAACTTTAGACTTCAAACCATAATGACAAATACTTTGACTTGCATACACCACCCAAACATGCAAACAAATTGAATCAGACACACAAAAGAAGAATGACAGACACTTTAGACATTCAAACCACAAAGACGAAATTTTGGACATTGCAAAACACGCACCCATACATGCCAACAAATAGAATTAGACACACAAACAGAGAAAGACAGAACTTTAGACTTCAAACCAACAATGACAAATACTGGACTTGCAAACATCAACCCAAACATGCAAACAAATGGAATCAGACACAAAGCGAGAATGACGACACTTTAGACATTCAAACCAACAAAGACAATTTTTGGACTTTGCAAACACCAACCCAGACATGCAACAAATAGAATTATAACACAAACAGAAAACAGAAACCTTTAGACATTTCAGAACCAACAATGACAAATACCTTTGCGCTTGCCATAGCACCAACCCAAACATGCAAACAAATGAATCAGACACACAAAGAGAGAATGACAGACACTTTAGACATTGCAAACCAGACAAAGAATACAGAAGGGAATTTAGCATTGTATCACAGTTTTTTGGACTTGCAAACACCAACGCCAGACATGCAAACAAATAGAATCAGACACACAAACAGAGAAAGACAGACACTCTTAGACATTCAAATCAAAAAAGACAAATTCCTTGGATCACGCAAACATCAACCAACATGCAAACAATGAATCAGACACAGATAAGATAAAGACAGACACTTTAGACTTTCAAAACCAACAAGACAAATTCCTTGGCTTGCAAACACCAACCCAGACATACAACCAATAGAATCAGATATCACAAACAGAGAAAGACAGACTTTAGACTTTTAACCAATGAATCAAACCAACAAAGACGAATTCTTTGACTTGCCAAACACCACCCAGACATCCAACAAATAGAATCACCAACACACAAACAGAGAAAAGACAGACACTTTAGACATTCTTAACATGAAAGACAAATTCTTGGACTTGCAAACATCCCCAGACATGCAAACAATAGAATCAACACCAAACAGAGAAAAGACAGACACTTTAGAGACATTCAAACCACAAAGACAAATACTTGGACTTGCAACACCACCAACCAAGACATCAAACAAATGGAATCAGACACACAACAGAGAATAGACAGACACTTTAGACTTTTTTAAACCACAAAGAACAATTCCTTGGACTTGCAACACCAACCCATACATCCAACAAATAGATCAACAGCTTCACATTCAACCAGAGAAAAGACCAGACTACTTTAAGACATTCAAACCATCAAAAGATCAAATCCTTGGACTTGCAACACTAACCAAAGACAAGTAAACCATTCAATGCAAATCAGACACACAAACGAGAAGACAGACACTTTAGACATTCAAACCATCAAAGACTAATTCTTGACTTGGACGGAAAAACCAACCCAGACATGCGACCAAATAAGATCTTGGACTTCACATACCCAACAGAGAAGACAGACACTTTTTAGACTTCAAACAACAAGACACATACTTGGGCTATGCAAACATCGAACCCAGACAGGTAAACAAATAGATCAGACACACAAACAGAGAAGACATAGACACTTTAGACATTCAAACCACAATTAATACAAATTCTTGACTTGCAAGGCACCAACCCTACATGCAAACAAATAGAATCAGACACACAAACCATAGAGACAGACACTTTAGACATTCAACATCCATCAATGACAAATACTTGGTCTTGTAAACACCAACCAGACAACTGCAAACAAATCGAATCATACCACAAACAGAGAAGACAGACACTTAGACATTCAAACAACAATGGACAAAATACTTGGACTTGCAAAGACCACCAACCCAGACATGCCAACAAATTAAATCAGACACACCAAGAGAGAAATGACAGACACTTTAGACATTCAAAAAAACTAAACACAAAGACAATTCTTGGACTTGCAACACCAACCCAACATGCAACAAATAGAATCAGACTACACAAACAGAAAAGACAGAAACTTTAGACATTCAAACCAACAAAGATAAATTCTTGGACTTGCAAATACAACACCAGACATGCAAACAAATAGAATCAGACACACAACCATGATAAAGGACAGACACTTCAAATTTGGACATTCAAACACACAGAGAACAATTCTTGACTTGCAAACACCAACCCATTCACATGCAAACAAGTACAGACAGATAGCACTTACATTGCAACACAGAAATACTTTGCTTGATAAACACCAACCCAGACATGCAAACAAATAATTCATACACACAAACTGAGAAAGACAGACACTCTAACATTCAAACCAACAAGACAATACTTGGCCTTGGCAAACACCACCCAGACATGCAAACAATAGAATCATACACACAAACAAGAAAGACAGTCCCTTTTGACATTCAAACCAACAAAGACAAATTCTTGGACTTGCAAAACACAAACCCGGACAATGCAAACAAATAGAATCAAACACCCAAACAGAGAAAGACAGACACTTTGACCATTCAACCCAACAGTAACAAATTGTTGGACTTGCAAACTCATACCCAGACATGCAAACAATAAAATCAGTCACACAAACAGAGAAGATAGACACTATAGACATTCAAACCACAAAGACAAATTCTTGGACTTGCAACATCAACCCTGACATGCAAACAATAGATCAGACACCCAAACAGAGAAAGACAGACACTTTTGACATTCAAACCACAAGATACAATTCTTGGACTTGAAAACCCCAACCCAAACATGCAAACAATAGAATCAGACACACCAACAGTGAAAACAGACACTTTGAGACATTCAAACCACAAAGACAAATACTTGGACTTGCAAACACCAACCCAGACATGCTAACAGAATAGAATCAGAACACACAAACAGAGAAGACAGACACTTTTAGACATTCAAACCAACATAGACAAATACTTGGACTTGCAAATCCACCCCAGACCTGCAACAGCAATAGAATCATACACACAAACAGTGAAAGACAGACCCTTTAGACATTCAAAGCCAGCAAGACAATTCATTGAACTTTGCAACACCACCCCAACATGCAAACAAATAGAATCAGACACACAAAACTGAGAAAGACCGACCCTCTAGACATTCAAAACACAAAGACAAATACTTGGCTTGCAAACACCAACCCAGACATGCAATACAAATAGAATCAACACACAAAACAGGAGAAAGGACAGTCACTTTTGACATTCAAACCAACAAAGACAAATTCTTGGACTTGCAAAACACAAAACCGACATGCAAACAAATAGAATCAAAACACCCACAAAGAGAAAGACAGACACTTTGGACATTCAAGACGCAACAAAGACAATTCTTGGACTTGCAAACCATCAAACCCAGACATTGCAAACAAATAAATAATCAGTACATCACAAACAGAGAAAGATAGACACTATAGACATTCAAACCAACAGAGACAATATTCTTTGGACTTGCCAAAACATCACACCCTAGACATGCAAGACACATAGAATTTCAGACAACCCCATAACAGAGATAGACAGACACCTTTAGACATTCACACCAACAAAAGACAAATTCTTGGACTTGCAAACACTAGCCCAGGACATGTAAAACAAATAGAAGCAGACCCCGCAAACAGAGAAGGGACAGACACTTTAGACAATTCAAACCATCAAAGACCAATTCTTTGTACTTGAAAAAAACCAACCCAGACATGCAACCAATAGGAATAAGACACATAAAACAGAGAAAGAATAGACACTTTAGACATTCAAACCAACACGAGCACACTACTTGGACTTGCAAACACCAACCCAGACATGCAAACAAATAGAATCAGAACACACACACATAGAAAGACAGACACTTTAAGAAGAATATTCAAACATCAATGACCAATTCTTTGGACTTGCAAACTACCAAGCGCCAGACATGCAAACAAATAGAATAAGACACACAAACATAGAAAGACAGAAACTTTAGACATTCACAAAACCAACAAAGATAAATTCTTGGACTTGCAAATACCAACCAGACATGCAAACAAATAGAAATCAATACACACAAACATAAATAAAGGACAGATACTTTGTATATTCAAACCAACAAGAGACAAATTCCTTGGACTTGCAAACACCAACCCAGCACATGGGCACAAATGGAATCAGACACACAATCATAGAAAGACAGACACTTACAGACATTCACACCATCAATGACAAATACTTTGCCTTGCAAACACCAAACCAGACATGCAAACAACTATAATCAGAGCATGCACAATACAGATAAAGATCAGGCACATTTAGACATTCAAACCAACAATGACAAATACTTGATTTGCAAACACCAACCCAGACATGCTAACAAATAGAATCAGACACAAAAAGAGAGAATGACAGACACTTTAACATTCAAACCAACAAAGACCAAATTCTTTGGACTTGCAAACCACCAACCCAGACATGCAAACAAATAGAATCATACAAACACAAACAGAAAAAGGACAGAAACTGTTAGACATTTAAACCAACAAATCTAAATTCTTGGACTTGCAAATACCACACCCAGACATGCAAACACATAGAGTCAGACACACAAAACAGAGAAGGACAGACACTTTGACATTCAACACCAACAACGCACAATTCTTGGAGTTGCAAGCAAACGACCAGCCCAGACATGGCAAACAATATAATCAGACACACACAAACAGTGAAAGCACGACACTTTAGACATTCAAACCAACAAAGACAAATACTTTGTACTTGCAAACACCAAAACCCAGACATGCCAAACAAATAGAATAAGACTCACAAACCAGAGAAAGACGAACTCTAGACATTCAAACCACACAAGACAAATAATTGTGCTCTGCAAATAACCAACCCAGACATGCAAACAATATAATCAGACACACAAAACAGAGAAATACAGTCTACTTTTGACATTCAAACCAACAAAGCAGAAATCTTGGAGTTGCAAACACCAACCGAGACATGCAAACGAAAAAAAAATAGAATCAGACACACAAACAGTGAAAGACAGACCTTTAGAAAAACCCCATTTTGCAAACCAACAAAGACAAATACTTGGACTTGTGCAAACACCAACCGCAGACATGCTACACAATAGAATCATACACCAAACAGAGAAAGAAAGCATTACTTTATAGACATTCAAACCAACAATGACAAATACTTGGGACTTGCAAACACAAACCCATCAGCCATGGCAAACAAATAGAATCAGACACACAAACAGTGAAAGGACATACACGTTGACATTCAAACACAGACAAATTCTTTTGATTGCAAACAACAACCCAGACATGCAAACCAAATAGAATCAGTACACACAAACGAGAAAGGACAGACACTCTAGAAATTAACCGACAAGACAAATACTTGACTTTGCAAACACCAACCCGAATGCAAACAATAAAATCAGACACCACAACCGAGAAGACATTCACTTTTGACATCAAACAAAAGTGTAAAAAAGAAACGAAATAATCAAGTAAGACTAAATACAAAGAGAGAAGTCAAACAAGACAAAATAAAGAAAAAAGACAAAAAAAATTTCAAAAACATAAAACACAAAAAAAATAAGCATCAAAAAAAATTTTCCCAAAAATCAAAAAAGGTGTACAAAATTTTTTTTTTTTTTTTTAACAAAAATCAGAAAAATGGCCCTCCCCCCCCCCCCCCCCACTCCCCCCCCCAAAATAGAATACAAGATAAAACACCCAACTTACAACAGGACAACTTCTTTTGGGACCTTGGCACAGCAACCAACCCAGAAGGCCTTCAAACAAATTAGAAAATTACACTGCAAACAGAGGAAAAAGACGACCTGTAGGAAAAAATTCCCAATTTGTTTTTTTTAATTTTAAACCACCCCCTTTTGGACTTGGGAACCTCAAACAAGACCCCATGTAAAAACCCAAAATAAATCTACACACAACCCCTAGAAGGGTTTGGAAAAAATGAGTCCCCCCTTATAGACATTTAAGGTCAACAAAAGACACCGTTTTTTTTTTGTGCCACAAGTCACCCACCCCACCCCCCCTCCCCTAAAATACCTAACAGAAGAAAATGGGGCCAAAACAACTCAAACTGAAGCAGATAACAGACAGAACCACCCCTGGAGGGGGGGGGGGAGCACGTGTCCAAAAACCAACAAGAACCCATTCCCTTGGGCCCCCCCCCCAAAAAATTCAACACCAGTGGGTAAGGGGAACAAGATAGAAATCAGCCCACACAGAAACCGAAATGTTTTTTTCCCTTTTAGAACATTGCAAGTCACCAACAAAGACAAAATTCCCCTGAACTTGGCCCCCCCCCCCCACCCACCCTGTTTGGAACAGCCATGCCCCCCCCTATAAATTTTTAGTTTTTAAGCCCATTATGTGTCCCCCCCGCTGCCAAACTTGGGGCCCACCCGTCCCCCCCCCCAAACCCCCCCAGAAGCCCTGGGCCCTTTCCCAAGAAAAAAAAACGAGTTTTTTTATTTTGAAAACAAAAAATTCTGGGGCCTCGGGGGGGGCCCCCCCCCCCCCCATTTTGGGGGGGGGACTTTGGGGGGAAAAAATTGGGGTGAACCGGGGGCCTTTTTGCCAAAAAATTTTGGGGGAAGCAGGCCTTTGGTGGAAACTTTCGGGGGGAATTTGTTATTGGGGGACCGGGGCCCCCCTTTGGGGGTCACCAAACACACCACAACCCATCCCACCATTGGAATTTCCCCTGGCAGGAAAGGGCCTCAAAAAACAACCCCCCAACCCTTTATCCCCTTTTCCCCGTGAAAAAAAAAATGAATGCCCCCCCCCCAAAAATTTCCCCCCAATTGGTCGTAGTGGGGTTTGTTTTTAAAATTTGAAACCGAGGAATAGCAACATAGTTTTAGGGTTTTTATTTCTTTTTTTTTTTTGGACTTGGGGTAAAAAAAAAACCACATGAGTTTTTCACCCTTCCCCATCCCCCCCCCCACAGTACAACCTTTCTTAAAACCATTCCCTGGCTAAAAGGGGGGGGGTTTCAAAAAACCCCCCTTCCTTTCCCCCCCCCAAGCACCCCCCCCTCTAAAATTGGTTTTCCCCCTCAAAATTTTTTTTGGCCGGTTGTGGGCCCAACAAGTTCCGGCAAATTTAAAAGGAGGCCAACCCTCCTTTTCCCCCCCCCTTTTTTACGGTCCCCCCCTCCACAACCCCCCCCTTTCGGGTCGCCGTCGTTCAAATTCTCCCCTTTTCACGTTAATGGGCTAAAATTGGGTTCAAAATTATTTTCACCCCCTGCGTGGTTCACCCTTCCCATTTTTTTTTGGTTACATCCCTGGGGTTTGTCCAAAATATTTTGGAAAATTTCCCTTTGTACAGATCTAAAAACACAGAACCAAGTTTTTTTTAAATTCCTCTAAAAAATCATAAGATGGGCCCAATACCTCCTTTTCACTAACCCCAAAGTTAGGCACTTTTTCAAAAGCAACATAATCCACCTTTGGGGGGGAAAAAATGGTCCCCCCCAAAACTAAATGGCCCACCCAGAAGCCGTTCAACTGGCCCCAAAAAAAAGGGTGGGGGGGCATATTTAATTTCCCCCCCCCCAATAAGTTTTCCCTTTCCCCCAACACCATTGGCCCCCCGGAAACGAACATGGAATGTTTTTGGTTGTGGGGGGGGAGGGTCCCCCCCCCCCACATTCCCCCCCCCATAAAGGATTTCGTTTTTTAAATCAATTAAAAACCCTAACCAATGAATCCTGCCCCCCCTTCTTTTTGGGGTCAAAGGGGAAAAAACAGTACAACAAGTTGTATTTTACGGAAAAATTCAACTTAAAAAATAAGAACCCCCCAGAGCCCCCCCCATTAATTGGCCCGAAAAAAGCCAGGGGGATCCCCCCCCCCAATCCAAACAAGTTCCCCCCCAGGCCCCTTCCCCCCCCCCCCCCCCTAAGATTTCAAAGTAAAATTCCCCACCCACTTAAAAGAATAAAGTACAAAAACATGTTTTTCTAAGAAGCAAATTCCTCACCCCACCCCACTCCAAAGAAAAAAAACAAAAGTTTTTTGTTGGGAACCCCAAGGCAGGCCCCAATGTGGGTTTGAAAATGCCCCCAGCCCCGGGAGCAATTCTCTTTGGACGGTTGCCCCAAACAAAATACCCAAAAGAGTTTGAACCTTGTCCACTGTTTAGGACATTCAAACACAATCCCCCCAAAATAGCCCCCCAATCAAAATGCCCCCCCCCAGTTGTGGGGTGGAGGAAAATCCTGAAAATTTTTAATTCCCATTCCCGGGGGACGTGCCACCCCCCCCCTCAAGAAACCATAGCATAAGAATTTTTTACTCGTTGGTAACAAAAAAAGAAAAACAGGGTTACCAAAGGCAAAAATGGTGTGGGGTCCCCAAAACCTTTTAGACTAGGATCCCAGAAAACCTCCCTTTACCAGTCCTCCCCCTTTCAAAAAAATTTTGGTGGGGGTTGTGGGGTTTGGGTGGTGGGGGCTTTTGAGAAAACTCCCCCCCCCTTTCTGTTTTTTATTCTCAAGTCCCAACAAAAAAGGTGCCCCCACCCCTTTTCAAAGGCACCTGCCAGGAGTGTTTGGTGTAGGGGTGAAATGGACACACACAAGTAGGCCTTTTTTTTTTCCCCGGCCGACGCTAATTTTTATCCCACCCCCCCCAGGTGTTTTTTGTTATAGAAGGCTGGGAAAAAAGTTTCCAATTTTTTGGTGAAAAAAACTTATTGGGCCACCCTTGAAGGTTTTTTTTTTTACAAAGAAATTTTGGGCCCCCCACCCCCCATCCCCTCCACCCCCTTTGGGAACAAATAACCCCACATTTGACAGCCCACCCATTTGCCACCCACCCCAAACACCACAATAAGTAACCCCCGGAGAAGTTTGCCTAACCCCACACTCCTATACCCCGGGGCCCTTTAAAATTTGAAAAGGTGGGGGGGTGGGTGTATACAAGAAGACCCCTTCAATTAAATAAGGTTTGGGGCCTAAAAAATTTTTTTGGGGGTAAAGTTTTTTTTTTAAAAAAACCAAGGACAAAAATTGTAAAAAACAAATTTTGTTCAGTGCAAATGTTTTTTTGGAAAATTTATTGGCAGTTTGTGTAACAATTAATGTGGGCTCCCTCCCCCCTTTTTATAGTTAACAGAACCAGACATGAAAACAGAGGCCCCCCCTCTGGTTTTTTTTTTGGGGGTGGGGTTTGTTCCCCTGTCCCCCAATGACAACCAGAATAAAGGAATTTTGTAAAAGGTTTTTACCTAAAAAAAGTTAGTAAAGGGCAATTTCCCCAAGCCTTAAAATGTTTCCCAAGGGGAAATTATGGGGGGGCTTATAGACAAATAGTTTCACCCCCCTAAATGGGTTTAATGGGCTTTAGATTTGTAATCCCCCCCCACTACCTACAAATGGCAATATGAAAAAAAAAATTACTGGTGTTGATTCCCATAACCCTTTCCTGGAATCCTCCCCTCCCCCCCCCCCCACCCCCCCCGACAACACATTGGAAGGGCACAAAGATTCAAAGCCCCCCTTAAGTAGTTTTTCAGTTCCCCCCTTAAAATGAAAAAACATGCCCGCCAAGCCGTTTGCCCAGAAGTTAGCAGCAAAAGTAGGTGTCTGGAAAAGTTTTTGTCAAGTTTGTTTAAAAACCCTTAACGTTTGGGGGGGGAAAGTGTTTTTTTAGGTAAAAAGGTATTAACAGGATACGCCTTTTTTCCCCCCCCCATGGAAGTGGGTTTTTTTTGAAAAAAAGAAATTGTTGGGGCCCCCCCCCTTTGGTGGCCCTCAAGTCTTTACCTTAATGGTCAATATTCCCCTCCCGATTAGCACAGCTGTTTGGTTTTTTTGTTTGGGGTGCCCCTGCAGAAATAAATTCCACCCTTACTCCCAAAACCTTGAACTCCAACGTGGTGTTTTTTGCAAACAGGGACAAACAAATCCCTCACCCATGTTGAGGGAACTCCACGAAAACCCCCCGGAAGGTTGGGTAACATCAAAGACAATTGCATATTTTCCCCAATGGCCCAACAATTTTGCCCCCATTTATATAACCTGGGAAAGTTTATTGTACCATAAAAAATTAAGAATCAAAAATAAAAAATTGGGGTTTTTCTCTAAATTTGTTATTTTTTTCAAATTTTATTCATCACCTTGACATAGGGTTACAAATAATGCACAAAGAGGTGATTTTTTTTTTATTGGGAAGTTTGAAATTGAAAAATTTGTTTTTCACAAGTTTCAAAGCCCTTATTCCCTTTTCCACTGTGGGGACACCTAACCAGTTTGGGGCCCTTAAAGAAAACATTTTTCCCCCATTTCTTGGGGACAAAAATAAGACATCGGGCGTTGACACCCACCACCCCCACAATTTGCCCCCCCCCCCCCCCATTTGTCCCACCATTTTTTTCCCCTAAAGACCCCCGGGTATTTAAAACCCAGGTGGAGAAAATGTTGTTTTCATCCTCCCCCCCTGGACATTTTTGAACGTGGGGGGTTTAATTGATTCCTTCTTCTTTTAGGGTAAAATTTGCTAATCTTTTTCCCCAGGGGGTGGGGGGGACTAAACTAAAAGCTTGATAGGCGAATACCAAAATTTCTTTCAAGTTTTTTCCGGGGGGAAAAACCAATTATTAAACCCTTTAAAAGTAAAATGGCCGGTTTTTTTTGGGGGGGGGGGACCAAAAGTCAGGTGGTTATGGGCTTGAAGCCATGGGTGGAACATCAAAATTAATTGTTGTGAAAAATGTAAAGCTCCCCCAGTTTTTAAGGATCCTGCCCCCACCCGTTTGAGAAAATTAGCATCCTTATGGGGGAAAGAATAACCGCCCCATTTTTTTGGGGGTGGGGGGAAAGATTCAAATGGGGGGCATAGCTTTAAATTGTTTTGGGTAATGTGGGACAGGCCAAAGGTTGGGTCCCCTTGTGAAATGCTTTTTTAGTAAAAAAAACTACCTTTTTAAATATCAACGGCCAATGGGGGGTGCTGTGTGTGGGAGAGGCATAACCCCCAAATTTGGTTTTTTGGTGGGGTTTTGTGGGGGGGGGGTGGGTATCTCGTAAAAACAATGCCGTTCCCAGGAGAAACAAAAAAATCTGGTAGAAAAAAAACACCCCCCAAAAATATTAGGGGAGTTGGGGGACCCAAGTCAATCCCCCTGAGGGTTTAAGTGGGACCGTAAGAAATCTTCAGAAACAGGTCCACGCGAAGTTCAACGTTTCCCATTCCCCACCAAATTTTGGGGTAGGTAAAAATGAATCCAGAAATTGGGGGGCCCCCCCCCCCCTTGGGACAAAACCATTACCAGGATCTTTTTGAAACAAAAGTCAACATCAACCCCCTGGTAACGGGGGGGACCCAGGAATGGTTTTGTATTTATGTGCCCCAGAAAATCCCAATTCTCCCTCACTACTAGTGTTTAAGGCCAGGTGTTAACGGAGAGTTCCCTTTTTAACATCTTCATTTTACCCCACCAGTTATTTTTTTTTTTGGCAAGAAAGTTTTGGGGGAAAAAACAACTGGCAGGAAAGCCAAAAGGGGGAAGGAAGGTTTTTACCCCTCTTGGGTGGCCCCCTTACCAACCAAACACCCTGGACAAAACAAAGGAAAGGCCACAACCTGCCCCACCCCCCCGGTGGGGAGGCGCGGAAGGCTCACCCTAATTTGGCAGAATAGGGGAAACAGTTTTTTTTCCCCCCTGGAAAAAAACCAACGGTGGGTGGGGTAACTGTGGACCTTGTTTTTTAAATCCTTTTGTTTAAAGACAAAAATGTGGGGGGGATATGACACCCAAAAAAAAAGTGAGAATTAAAAATAAATAAGTTTTTTTTTTTTTCCCCCCACCTTTTTCCCCCCCCCCCCCCCCCTCCCAATTGTTTTTATGTTTTTCCCTGTTTTTGAGGAGATTGGTTTTCCCTGGCTGATGGGTCGTACTGACCCCCCCCCCCAAACGCTGCGGTATGGGGTACTTCCCGCCCGTCCAACCAGGTTTTTTGGCACCTCAGCCCGATGGGGGAAAACTAAACCCCCTGATTGCAGTACGCCCCTTAACCAATTTATGAAAAGGTCTTACCCTAATGGTGGTTTTTATTTTTCCCCCCCCCTATCCTAGGGCAAGTTTTTGAACCGAGGTGGCTTTACCCCCCCACCCTGGAAATTGACCACAACCCCCCCCTTAGGGTTCTGAATTAAAATTATTGCTTTTTCCCCTGGGGGACCCCCCCCCCCCAAAACAACCCCACCACCCACCTTAACCAACGTCCCCCCCCCCAACCGGACCCCCCCCTAAAAGCGTCCCCATCCCAAACCGACAGATTATTTGTTTTCTCTGGTTTTTATTTTAGTTCCCCCCCCCGGAAAACTTCAGAATGGAAAACCTTTGTTTTTTAACCAAAAGCGTTGACAAGTCGACCCCCCCGGAGAGTTATGCTTTTTTGGGGGAAATTTTATTTTTTTAAACTCCTTATTGACCCCCTAAGAATCCGTTAAAAAGCTTTTGGCTTAAAGACAAGGCAAATAGATTCTTTGGTCCCCCCCTAAACAAAATTTCAAAATAAAAAGAACACAATGGGGTTTTTTGTGGGTCCCCCATTTCCAAAAAAAAGGAACACCCCTCCGTGGTTTGAACGGGGGACAAAACAACACAAAAAGAAAAATTGTTGGTGAAAAAAAAAGTTCCTGGGGGGTGGGGGGGTGTGTTGGCAAAACATTGGCAAGAATGAAAAAACAAAAACCAGAGGGGTTTTTGGGGGGGTGGTTGGAAACTGTCCCCCGCGTAATTTCACGAAGATCCCCTGATTTTTTAAAAAGGGTTAAACAAGGAAATTGGGTCCGCCCACCAAAAAAACGTTTCGCCCCCCCCACCCTTTCCCCCCCCCAAACCAGATCCACCGGCCCCCCAAGCCATCCCGGACCCCCCCCCCCCACACCAAAAGAAAGGGGGTTTACTTGACTACAGTAAAAACCCGGTTGAAAAGAATTGGTTTAAGAACTTAGGAATTTTTCTACCCTTCCCAATGTGGTTTTTGAAAGCCTAATTGGATTGCAGTTTTTTTGTTTTTTTTTTTTTAAAGAAAGGAAAAAAATTATAGCGGTAACCAATCCCTGTGTTAGCCCAGAAAAAAAAACTGAGGCCCCAACAATTGGGCGAACCCTTCAACCCCCCTCCCCCCTTTTTTCCCCTGGTAATCCGCCTTGCCTGGTGGGGAACACGAACAGAGTTTTACACAAACCCCCCCAACCCCTGGTAAAATTTGGCCCCCCCAGCCCTAAGTGTGAACCCTTAATTAACAAGAGGGGAAGAACACGTTTAACAAAATTGGGTAAAGGAAAACAGAAAATTGGCAAATTTATCCCCCAAACAAAACCCCATAATTCCATAGGAATTCAAACCACTAGTGACGGGGGGCTGTCACAATTGTCCCCCCGACCAATGACTTTAGGGTCCCGACTATGGAAAAACGGTGGGGCAGGGTGGGGGGTGGGGGGGGGGTTTTTTTTTTTGCCCCCGGTGGCCTTTCCCCCCCACTGGTGAAAGGTTTTTAAAGGACCAACCTGTCCCACCCTCCACAACTTTTGGGAAAAAAAAAAAACTAATTGCCAAAACACATTCCCCAGCTCACTTTTTTGGGGGGTAAAAGATTAACGCCCAAAATAATTTTTGTCCGCACAAGAACATTGAAATTGGTTTTGTTGGGGTTTGCCCCCAATCTTTCCCCCCCTGGAACAGTTATAAAAATCCTTTAAATGCCCTTAATTTTTAAAGTTCCCCCGCCACCCACTTTTCGTTTTCAACAAAAAGTTCTAAAATGTCCTTTCTCTACAAAACGTGGCCTTTTATAAAGTCCGCCCACGTAAATGGGGGGTTCCCCCCCCATGAACCCCCCCCCCCCCCATTTCAAATAATAGGAAAACAGTGGTGGATACTAAATATTTTTTTTTCCCGGTTTAACCAGTCCTAATCCAGAGAGTTAATAATCGAATTAACGGAAAAACAGCCTCCGCTTAACCAATCCTTTTTTTTTTTTTTTTTCCCAGGGCCCCCATTGTTTCCCCCCCATCCCCTAAGACACCCACCAGGGCCACCCCACCCCCCTTTTGGGTCCCAAAACAATCCGAAAATTTTTTAAACTTTATTATTACAACAAAAGGTGGGGGGAAAATCGGGGGTTACAGTAAACAGTTTTAGATTTGAAGATTTCCCCCACGGGACTTTTTTTTTTAAATATGGTTTATACTAAAAAGCCGTGGGCCCGTAGAACACAATCCTCACCCGTGGAATCACCCAGCAACCTTGCCACCCTAAAGACGAAAATGGCTTCACCCGCCCTTGTTTGTTTTTAAGTTTTTTTGGGTTGTGATTTCCCCCCAAAACAATTTTTAAGAAGGCTACGCACAACAAACACTTCGATGTATAAGTGGGTTTTTTAAAACAGCCGTTTTAAGGAAGAAAACGTCCCTTCAACCTGGCCCCCCCACTGTGGTTTTCACTGCTAGGTACCCACGGCACCCCAGACCCCCCACCCACTTTTTTTGTTGGGGGTCCCCGATCGGGGTTGGATGTGGGTAAAAGCCCCCGTTTTTTTTGTTTTGTGTTTCCTAAGAAAATTCGTTTTTTGTCACGAGAACTAAAGTTTGGGGGTGTTCCAAAGAAAGTAAAGACCTTTGTTTTTTTTTTAAACTTAAGGCCGATCAAAAGGCGATCCCCCCCCCTAAATGGTTTTAAAAATTCAAACCCCTTCTTAAAAGAGGTTTTTTTCCTTAAAATGGGGGTTTTTTATAGAATATGAAACCCAAAAACGCAGAAATTTTTTATAAGCAATTATGGGGGGCAAAATGCTAACAAACAAAGTTAAATCCTAATTATAAGTGAATAAAAATAGACCCCCTTAAATGCGAGATAATGGCATAATTTAAGATCATTTTGAATTAGAAAACGCCCCCCTTTTTAAACGAAAAAACAACAAGTATTTTTGCCTAATTAAAAATTTTAATGTAAACCCTTACACCCAAAACAGAAAATTAAAATAAAAACAATCAATTTGCGAAAACAAACCCTATACCAACCCAAGTAACTGTTTATGGTTAAAATGGGCCTTTGGAAAAAATAATAAAATCTTAAAGCCCCGTAGTGAAAGCCCTTTAAATTTGACAAATATTGCCAAAAATTCCCCAAGCTTTGGGAAAATACGAATAAAATAAACCACAAACTAGTTTTTTTTGCTTAAGTAGATCCCCCCTGGAAACCCTTAAAACGGAACGAAACCTAAAAAATTTGGACATATCCAATTTGAAAAAAAAAGTAGCCCGTTAAAACTTGGAATAAATAATTCTTAAAAACGAGTGGAAAACTTAAAAATAATTGTGGCCCATCCCACTTTAAAAAGACCGTTTTTTAAAAAATAACTCCAAACCAAATTAGTGTTAAAGTTTTTTTTCCAACTGCAGAAGCCCCCTAAAACACGTATCATGTGGCCCGCCCCAAGGTAAAAATTGGAAAAATCCGCCAATTTAGACATTTACCTGCCGAATGCAAAAATTTTTTTTTTTTTTTACTTAAACTCCATTGGAATAAATAAATGACAAAATTAACAGTACAAATTTTTGAACGGCCCTTGACCCCCTTTTTAGTCATAGGGGGTTATTAAAGTCATTTACCTGCCCCCCAATCAAATATTCCAGCCTAAATATTTTTTGAAGTTTTATTTTAAGTTTTTGACCTTTTTCAGGAATTTTCCCCCAAATTTTTCAATATTAGTTTTTTTTGTCCACCTACCCGTTTTTTTTTTTTTTTTTGTGGCCCCCCCTTCCCCCTTTTCATTAACTGTTAAAAAAAAAACCCTAAAGCCTTTACTGGCGTCCCATTGGTTTGGGGGGCTTCCCTGAAAACGAACTTCACTCCCCGTATATTACAAATTTATTATTTTTCCCAGTTCTTTCTGAAAAAACAGCACATGTGAAAAAAAATGAAAATAAACAATTACAGTTGGGAGCCCATAAAAAATCGATTGAAAAGGGGGAACTTGCCCTACGAGAATTAGCCTTCCTCCAACAAAATTTTGACTATCAATGCGGGATATCCCATCAAAATTTTCCAATTTTTGCATTTGTTGGTTTAAATAGCCTTTCCAAAGCCTGTGTTGGACATTCAAGAACTGACAATATTTTTTTTTGCCTTTTGCCATATTTTTTTTTAACTGTCTGCCATGTTTTTTTTCTAAACCTACTCGGTGGTTATTTGCCTGTTTTTATGAAAAACCCAATTCCTAAGGCTTTTGTCTGAAGGGCAGTTTTTTCTACGCTCAGCCCGGAGCAAAAAAACTTGCACCCTCCAAAGCTTTTGGTTGGGGAACATGGCTTTTTTTTCATAACAAAAACCTAAAACGCCGATGGTTTTAGTTTTTAAAAAAAAATGGCAAAAAAGTTTAAAAAATGGCAAAACTATATTGAAGTCCCTCCCATTTTTGTAACCCCCCAGTCCTTTGGGAAAAGTCCAATAAAACAAAATCAAACTTGCAATAAATAAGATTTTTATTATAATTATTAAATGAGTTCCCGGTTATTTGGTTTGAAATGGATTCCCAATCAAGTTTTCCAAGAGTTTTGTTTTTTTTCACTGGTACTTTCTAATTTTTATTTTCATTTTCCCAATGCTTGTAAACCCTGAACTTGGAAAAAATAAAGTTTTTGTAATAAAACCATAGTTAATTTCCCGTTTTTTTTTTCCCAGTGGAAGTAAACCAATGACGCAGAAGGCTTTTTAAAAAATTTTTTTTTTTTAACAGTTAAAAAAAGCGGGGGGTTGCAGAGCCAAAAAATCCCAATTTTTTGCTTTGTAAATTGAAACTAATCTTTGGTTCCCCTTGACCCCCAATCTTGAAAAAAGAAAATAATTGTAAACCTTTAACCCCTGAATAAATTTTTTTTGCATAATGGGGGAATTTACTAACTTGCAAAAAAAATAAGGTGCTCTGTTCCCCAGTTTTTTTCAAAAATTTTATTTTATTCCCACTGGTAAATTTAATTAAATTTTATTTTTTCAATATTTAAGTTTACAAAAAGAAAAACATTTGTTGTTAATATTTAATTTTTTGTTTTTCAGTTAAAAGCGGCCCAATGAAACGGCAACAGTTAGGTTTTTTTTTTTAGACCTTTTCCTTGTGAAAAAGTGGAGAACCGAAATAACCCCCAAAACTCCCTTGTTGTTTTTTTGTAGTTTTAATTTTTTTTATTCGATTTTCCAAAAAACTTGATTTTTTGATTTTGCATAATTTTCAAAGTTTTTAATTTTTTTCACCTTTTTGTTGTTTAAAGTTTTTATTTTAATTCATTTTACATTAAATAATAATTGTTGTAAATGTTTCTTTTCCGCAGTTTTTGTTTGCCCATTGTAAAATTTTTTTATTTTTTAACTTTCCCCTGTTTCGTTTTTTTTTAAGGTTTTTTTTTCAATTTATACTTTTAAAATAGCAAAAATTTTTTGTTTTCGTTTTTTTAACCCTTGGAAAATTTTTCCATTTCAATCGAATTCAATTACAGTGCACTTACCCTAAACTCGCTTTTAAAGATTTTTTTTTCATATTTTTATTATTACTTTTGTTGTATTGTATTTTTTTTTTTTTTTTGGCTATAAATTTTTTTTATTTTTAATTTTCTTGTTTTTCCGTTTTTGGGGTTTTCCAATAATTTTATTTTTTAAATAAGTAAATTTTCCTGGCCCGTTTTGAAGTTTTTTGCAGATTTTTTTAACAGGTTTATTTTGTTTTTAAAAATCTAAAAACTTGGAGCCTTAAAGTTTTTAAAATGGCCCTTTTAAACTGCGGATTTTTTTCCTTTGCAAAAAAACTTATTTTTTTTCCCCCCCCCAACCGGAAGTTTTTGGTTTTTTTTTTAATTTTTTTTTTGTTCCTTTTTTTTTTATTGCAAAAAAGTTTTTGTGTCCAACCAAGTTTTTTTATGGGCCATGGGGGGGGTGGGTGCCTTTAACTGTCCCGATTTTTATTCTTTGACCCCTTTTAAAAAAAACGGATCCCTAAAGAACTTCCCCCAATTTTAAAAATCGAATGAGGCCTTTTTTTTTTTTCCAAAAGAAAACCCTTAATAAACGATTTAACCATCTTTTGAATAAAAAACAAGCTATTATTGAAAACAATAATGACCAACTTTTGCATAACTTTTTGTGGACCCCAGCGATATTTGACCCCAACAATTGAAAAATGGATTTTGAAAACATAGCTCCCAATAAGGGGGTTTTATGACCCATTTTTCCCCAAAACTTGCCTGATGACAAATGGATCATACGTGAGAAACCCCTGTTTTTTTTGGAATTGAAACCGCTTAACTTAAGGAATTTTTTTTTTTTTGTTGTTGCCCCCCCAAAGCAAAATTCTTTTGCAATCTAATTCACTAGAGTTAGATGGTAACAGTTTTTTTTTACCTTAAAAGTTTGGAAATGGGAATTTTTATAATAGAATGTTTTTAATGTGGTTTCGTTCCCCTTTTGTTTCCCCATACAAAAAAACCCCCCGTCCCATAATTTTTTTGATTTTTTATTTTACCAGGGCAATAACTTAAAACGCACATAAACTAATAACCCAAACCGGGGCCCACCTGGGCCCCTTGGTTGGAAAAAATTGGTGGTATAAAAACTTTTTGTGTTTTTTTGTTTTATTCAAATTCTTTTCCCCAATCCTTTTTGTTTTTGGAAGAAAAAAAATGTCCCCATCTCAAAAGGGCCTTTTTTTTTTTACCCCCTAATGCACTGCAGAGACTTTTTTGAGGAAAAGGGGCCTATTTTTTACCCCCCCAGTGGTCCCTTAGTGATTCTTAAAAAAAAATGGGAAAAAAAACTTTTTCAAAAACTTTTTTTGGGAGGAATCAATGTGATTTGGTCCCCCCAGCTGTAAAAATTTATGAAAATCCCCTTGTCCCATTAAGAAAGTATAAAGCCAAAAAAAGATTCGGAGAAATCCCCGTAAAATGCAAGAAAGCCCTTTTGCCCTGTTTTTTTTTTTTTTTTTTTTTTTGTAATTCCCCTCAAGGCCTAATTTTGGGAATTTCCAGAAAAGTAAGGGGAAGACTTCCCCCCCCCCCCCCCCCCTTTTTGACTTGTTTTAAAAAAATGTCATTTGGTCCCACCCCTTGGGAAGAAAAACAAACCGTTTTTTTTTTTTCAAATTGATGGGTTTTGTTTTTTGCCCGACTTTCTTTTAAAAAGGGTTTTTTTACGAAGAAGTTTGTTTTAGTTTTTTTGCCCTGAAAAGCAATTTCGTCCTTTTGGGGAACAAAAGGCGAAAAGCCCCCTCCGGAATTTAAAATCCTTGCAAACCCTGCTTTTTACTAAAAGTTTTAACGACAACGCCCCTTGCCTATAAAACCCGTATAATGCCCACCCAATTGGGCAAATAACTTTTTCCCCACCCCCCCCCCTTTTTGGGATTTTTAAAAGGTTTTTGGAAGGAACCTTAGGTGAAAAAAAAAAAAAAATCCCTCCTCAAAAACATAAATTTTTTTTCACCCCCTGGAACCTAAAGACTACTGCTTAAATTTCAAATTGAATGGCCCTGTCCTCAAAATTCTTTGTTTTTTTTGATGGGATTGTTTAATATTTTTTGTTTTTGGGGGAAAAAAAAATGGGCGTGGAGGGGTGGGGGCCTAGTTTTTGTTTTTTTCAGGAAATCAACTTTTTCCGACCTATTTTTAAAAAAAGGGAAAAACTAGCCCTTTGGGCCCCCCCACCTTTTTTTATTTTCAAAGTTTCGAATGAGCCTGTTTTTTTTTGAAGTTTTTCCAAAAGAAAACAAAACGACAACCCTTTTCCTATAAAAAACCTTTTACAATTTTCCCCCCATTTTTACCGCAATCAAAAACTTTTTAAAACCCTTTGGCCCTGGTGCAGGTTTTTTTTTCCCCCCCCCAATGTCCCCCCATCCTCACAAAAAAGGAAGTATTTTTTCATTTTTGGAAAATCAAACTAAGCTTTAAAACAAAAAACAGTTTTTTTTTGTTGCAAAATTTGGGATTTGATTTTGTTTTTTTTTTGGGGTTAAATGAATGCCCCGTGGAGGGGGAAAATGGGAAAAGGGGGGCCCCAAAGAAAACAAAAAAAAAGTGAATTAAAGACAATTTCCCCGAAAAAAAAAAGGGCAAAACCCCCCCCCAATTTTTTCCCCAATTTGAAAAAGGGCCTATTTGTTTTTTTTTTTTTTTTCCTTTTTTGACACCCATTTTTAAGTCACTTAACATTTGTTCCCCCCCCCAATATAATTTGTTGTTCCCCTATGGGGTCCCCCCCTGTTTTGGGGGGTGGAAAAGGGGCCCCCCCCCCAAAAAAAAAAAATCCTCCTTAAAAAAAAACCTGGGCATTAAATTTTTTTTATTTTATTTTTTAATTCCTTTTGGGTTTTTTTTAAAAATGAAAAAAAAAAATTTTTTTTCTTCAAAAAATTTTTTTGATTGGAAATTGTTTCTTTTTTTTTTTTGGGGGGAAAACCCCAAAAGGGGGAAAACAAAAGTTTTTTTTTTTTTTTTGTTTTACAAGCCTTTCCCAAAAAAAAATCACTTTTTTTTTTTCCGGAACCCTATTTTTTAAAAAAGGGGGCAAAAACAAAACCCGAAATTTCCAAGGTTTCCAATCCCGAACGCCCTGAGCACCCTTTTTTTTTTGAAAGTTTTTAAAAAACCAACCCCCTTTTTCCTATAAAAAAAACCTTTATGGCCCCCACAGGGCCAATAATGGCTTTTAAAAACACCCTTCGTTCCCCCTTGGAGGGTTTTGTTTGTGTTTTGGTTTCCCCCAAAGGTCCTAAATAAAATTCCCCCAAAGTTTGATTTTCGAACTGGAAAATCCCAACCCCCCCCCCTTGGAAACACACAAAAATTTTTTTTTTGGGCCTGAATTTTAAAAACTTTAAAAATTGTTTGTTTTTTTTTGAAAGGGGGAACCCCTTTTTTTTTTTTTTGGTCACAAACCCTTTTTCCCCCCTAAAAATTTGGGCCCCCCTTTTTCCCCGATTTTTGGAAAAAACAAATGGGAAAAAAAAAAAACCTTTTTTCGATTTCCCAAAAAAAAAAACCCCGGGGTTTTAAAATGGGGAAGTCCCCCCCGGGTTGGGGTTGGGGGGGAAGCCTTCCTAATTTTTTTGGTTAAATTTTTTTTTTTTTTTGAAGGGGGAGGGGGGGGAAAAACCATAAAAAAGCCCCCTTTTGTAGTTTCGTAAGGAACTTTACTTTTTTTTTTTCCCAACTACCCTTCGTTTAAAGTGCCGTTTAAAGGACAATAAATTTGGGTTTTTGTCCCCCTTGAAATGTTGTCCCCCCCCAAGCTTCCCAATTTGTTTTTTTTTTTCCGTTTTCCCGTTTTATTTCCTAACAAGAAAAAATTTTGTATTTTTATATGATTGCCTTTCCCCCGCCCCTAAAAAAAAACTGTTCCCCCAGTTTTTCTTTTTATTTTTTTTAAAGTTTAAAACAAAAAGAAAGGAAAACTCTTCCACGGTTTTTTTTTTTTCCCAACCCCCCAGAGCCCTTATGTTTCCCCCCCCCCCCCAGTTTTTCCTTGCCCCCGTTTTAAATTTTTTTTTTAAATTTCACCACGGATAATTTATAATGTTATATAAACACAATTTTAAAAAAAAAGTTTTTATTTTTATTTTAATCCTGCCCTAAGAACAATATTTTTTAAATTTTTATATATTTTTTTTTATAGGCCCTTGATCCCCCCCAATATGGGGCGATAGCCAAATAGTATTTTTGGTTCCTCTGCCGGCTAATACATATATATAACTTTTTTTTTTCCCCCTGAAAATCATTTCCCAATAAATTTTAATTCTATTTTCCAAGTTTTTAATTAAAATATATTAATTATAAAGGTAGTTAAATGACCAATACGGTCCCCCCCCCCCGAACACCCGGGGGAAGAAACAATGAAAAAATTACTAAATTAGCCAATTTGTTTTTCTTCCACCCCTTGTTAAATTATTTAGAATTATACGGGGTTTGATAAATTTTTTAAATGTCCGACAATACTTAATCCCTCGCCGCCCAATTATAAGATAACAACCAACGATTTTTTTAAATAGATTTTGGGAAAGTTTTTATTAAGGTCCCAGATATATTTTTTAAATTGGCCCCCCTCGGTAAATTAACTTTTATGAAATCCGTCCCCCCCCCCCCCCCCCCCCCGAAATTAACCTTTTTGAAAAAGGGTCCCCCCCATTTCCCACCTTATTTGGGGGTTCCTCCAGTTTTTTTTTGCCAATTTTTAAGGGAATTTTAAAATTTTTTTTTGTTAAACCCGCCTTCCGACCTTCTTTATCTATTAAGCAGAAATAAACAAATCCGTGAAATGAGTTTAACCAGATTTTTTAAAAAACAATCCCCAATTTTTTTAAAAAAGAATTGTTCAAAGAAAAAAGAACAAAAACTTCCCCAATGAAATTAAAAATCCGGTTACCCTAATTCCCAGAAGTAATTCCCCAAATTTTTATTTAATAGGCATGAAGCTAATTTTTATCCCTTTTTACAAAAATTTAAAAAGGGTTGGGGGGGGGGGGGGGGGGTGGCCCTAATGGTAAATTAGGCTTTTTTAAAAATAATAAACCTATATAGTTCCCTTTTTAAAAAAATTGTTTTTTTCCTTAATCAAACAATAAAAAGCGCGTCAATTTTAAAATATGAAAAAAATTATTATTTATTTTTTTAACCCGCATAAAAAATAGGCCGTACCCCCCGGATTTAAAATTTTAAGAAAATTAGAACATGCAAAACCAAAATTTTAAATTGTTTTTTTTGTTTTAATTTTTGAAAATTTTAATTATTATACGTTTAATTTTCCACAATGTTAAATTATTAGAAAACCCCCTAATAAAAGCTAAATGAAAGTTTAAAGTTGAAAAATTAATAATATTTTTTTTAAAATATTAAATTTTTATTTAATTATCCCCCAGGTGGGGTTTGATTAACTTTCATACGACCCAAGTTTTTATTATGTTTATATACTGCAAACATATAAAAAAATGGGTTTTTTTTTTTTTGTTTTTTTTTTTTCATTCCCAAAAAAAATTTTTTTTTTTTGCAGTTTTTAATTCATGCCTGTAAATTTTTAAACACAATTTGTAAGAATTTTTTTTTTGAAATACCTAAAATTGTCCCCTTTCCCATTTTTACTTTCCCCTTCAAATTCTTACATTGCTTTTATTTTTAACGGGTTTAATTAAAATCCCCCTATTTTATAAATCCATTTGGGATCCCTGAACCGTGGTTGTTCGGATTTTTTCGGAACGTAAGGGCAAACCAAATTAATGAAAAATGTTTTTATATTTTACTGGAATATTAGTTCGGGGGTTCAATAACATTACATTTTTTAATCCCATACAATTAAAAAAAAAAATTGGTGCAAATTTAGAAGTGAAAAATATTTTTAAAAACATTAATGATAAATTGTAACCCCCCCCCCCCCGGCAATAAATATAAACATTTTTCAATTGGGGACTATTTTGTTACTTATTTACTGGGAAAAATGCCCCTTTAAATTAAACCTATTTACTAGTTGTTACTAATTTTAAAAATATTATTGGGAAAAAAATTTTTCAAATTTGGGGCATACAAAAATGTTTTTTGTTGTAATTTAATCAATATGTGAAATATGGTTAAAAATATAATTATTTATTATATTTATAATATAACTTTATTATTTAATAAATAATTAAAATATAATATTATTATAATTATAAATTATTAAAAATATAATATATTAGATAAATTAATTATAAATAATAATATTTATTTTATACCCCATCTATTATAAATTTAAATATTTATTAAATATTATATAATATAAACAAATATGACATATTAATTAGTATGTATAATTGTTAAACATAATTTATTATAATATAAATTACATATATTGGGTATATATATATACATAATTATAAATTTAAAAATTTTATATTATTAAATATATTCATATCCTATTATTCTTTTTTTTATCATCTATACATTTAAAAATCTATAAACTACTATCTTGTTCAATTAATATCATAGATCTGAAAATTTATATTCATATTATATATAAATATATCTTAATATATCATTAGTGAAATTACTTATATATAGTTTTATAAAATCAATTTTTATATATACAAATTAAAAATTATATTTTGGATTTCCCCCTAAAGTTATACGGTGGTTAGGCCCTTTTATAATTTTAAATTAAATAATATATCTATACAATTTATATTATTAATTTATAAAATTTTAAAAAGTAATTCTTATAAAAATATCTTTATTTCATTAATAACCCTAATTTTAAAAATCTATATATTCAATATATTCTATATAAAATATTAAATTAATAAATCTATTTTAGTAAATTTTTATTCATATATCCAATAAAATATATATACTGGGTAATATATAAATATATTACCCCCCCTTATTATTAATAAAAAAATAATTAATATTTTAATAATCAATATTTATATGATATAAATAATGTAATAATTAAATATAATTCAGAATTATTATTATATATTAAAAATAGAATTAGTTATATTTTAATATTATTATATTAAATAGGGTAGTGTATTAAATATATTAATACTAATAAATGGGGTAAATCTATCCTCTCTTATCTCTACTATATATTTTTTTTTTCAACTGATTTTAGAATATATATAATAGTATTATTATATATAATATATATTTTATAAACTATGGCCCCCCCCCTCCATATATATACATATTTTTTTTTTGGAATTTTATCAAATTTATTAATTAACGTAAAATAAAAATAATAATTATTAAAATAAAATATATTGTTATTTTAAATTAAACTTTATAATTATTTAATATTTTATCATATAATACAATAAAAAATTTATTATTATATTATAAATAATATAATTTATATACATATTTAAATAAATATATATAAATATTTATATATATTTTAAATATAAAATATATATATTCTATTATAAATATATATATATACATCTAATTAATCTATGGTTAATTCTATATTAGCTAGCATATATAATATTATCTACATATGTATAATCGATATTCTTATTATCTATCTCTATATATCTTAGCATACTATATTTCGTAGTACATTCTTATATATAATATATATATATATAAATATCTATATAATTCATATAATATATATATATATACAGATTATATATATATATACACTATAACATATTTTTTGGATTTCCCAAAAATTTTCTACGTGTAGCCCTGGTAAATGATTTTTTTTGTTTTTTTGGCAATTTTTTTTGTTTAACCATTGCTCCTTTATTTTTTTTTATTTTTGTAAAAGGATATTCCCCTTTTTTTGGAAAAACCTTTTTTTCCTTTAAGTTTTTTATTTTTTGGTTCCCGGTTATTTTTATTTTTTTTTTATTAATTAAATAAAACCCTGGTTCCTTTATTGTTTAATTTGCCTAAAGCTTTTGGACTTTTATGGTGGTGTTTTTATAGTATGAACTAATTTTTTTTTTTTTGGTAAATTTTTCTTTCAAGCTGTTTAAACTATTTGTAAGGAAACTAATTACTAAATTACATCAGATTTTTTCAGAGAAAAATTTTAAATTTTTTTTAGTCCCGAAAAATTTTTTTAAACCCGCTTGACTTCAATTAAGGAAGGGTAAATTTCTAACGGATTGAGAATATGTTTTTTTATAAACGTAAATATCGTTCGTGGACCCTGAAAAAGGAAATTCGGAAACTCATTAATCCCACGAATTTTTTCTTCATATGGGGGTATTTTTTTTTTATCTTTTTTTGTTTAAAAAAAACAACCATGGGGTTTTCATTACTGATTGTTTTGTTTGCAAGTTTAAACAGGTGCCTGAAAAATGAAAAAATACTCAAATGCCGTTTTTTTTTTCAAGGAAAATACCTTAATTTCATTTTTTTATAACGGAAATTTTTTTTTTGGCCTGTTCTTTTTTAGAAATAGACTAGGGTTTTGTTTTGTTTAAGACATTTTTTTTTAAAATAAATAATGTTTCAATGTTTTTTTATTCTGCCCCCCCAAAATAAAATTTTTTTTTTTTAGATTTGTTTTTTTTTTTAAAATTTCCCCAATTCTCGGTTTTCGTAGAATTTTTTTTTTTAAACCTTTTCCATTCCTTTTTCCCCCAAACTTTTTTACTACTGTGACAAAAAAACCAACTGAACCTTGGGCTTAACTTTTTCCTTTTAAACATCGTTTTAAATTACACCAACCCGTCCCTTTTTTATTGAACAACTTCATAAAAAAAAATTTTTTTTCTTAACTGAAAAGTAAGGGGAGTGACATTACGAAAACCAGAAAAATTAATTCCGTAATACAAAAAGAGCGTTTGCCCCCTCCTCCCCTCACGCCACCCTCCGCCCTTGTTTACGCTCCCCTTTAAACCTACCTCCCCCCCTCGGCAAAAATCCCCTTTCCCCCCCTGGAAAAAAGTCAGTTAATAAATAACTTTACCCATAACCAATATTATATATAAAAAGTGGCAAAATCACACTTTTCAGCCCTTTTCCCTGGGACTTATGGGGATTTATTTCCTCCTCCCAAGCATGCCCCCATGTTGATTTGTTCCCCCCACTAAATGTTGAACAAAATGCCCCTTATTGCCCCCCCTTGAAAAAAAATTGAAAAAATTTTTGATCCGCCATCACTTTTGGGGGAAAAAAAAGAAAGCAATTGGATGGGATTGATGGCCCCCAATTGTTTTTTTTTTTTTTTGTCAAACCTAAAAAGGGCACCCCAGAAACTTTTTTTTTTTTTTGTCCCTTGTTTTTTGAATGGGAGTCCCGCTCCCACGCAAAAATCTAGGAACCAACTTGGGATTTCCGGGATAGGAATTGAATCCCCAAGGGAAAACAAACCGCAAAAAAAAAAAAAAAACAAAATAATATTCACGCATCCTGATCTTTCCCCTTCTGGCAAAAAATAACAAATCCCAAAATTTTGTTGTAAGATAAAGAGCTTGGGAAACCCTCCCGCATAGGTTTCCCCCCTCCCTGAAATGCCCCTAAATCCCTGGAATTGTGGTGGAATTTTGTCATGAAATTCTAATAACTTTTTTTTAATGGTGTTTTTTCGTCCTTTTTTTTCGAAATAGGGGTGGATTTTTTCCTCAGCTTTCCCGTACTTTTTTTGAATGGGGGTTCCCGGACCTAAACCCTTGATTAAAAACTTAATATATTTAAAAAATTCAGCCCATAGAAATTCCTCCCTTTTTTTGTGGACCATCTATTTGTAAATCAAAAATTTCCCGTTTTTTTTTTAGTGGTTTGTTTTTTGGCTACTATTGACCGGGTCCCCCCCCCCGCCTCCCTAACCTTTAACGTTTCGTTTTTTTTACCTAAGAAACTGTTTTTTTTTTTTTTGATGGGCTAAAAACCAAGGAAATAATTTTTTTTTTAAGCTGTCCCCCACTTGATCCCGATTTCTTTTTTTCGTTAACCCAACGTCCCACCCCCCCCACCTTTTTTCCCATATTCCCCCCCAACTTTAATTCCTCCCCTTTTATCAACTTAGTTCCCTTTTTTTGAACGTTTTTTTGGGTTTTTTTTTTTTTTTTTTTTAAAATATCCTAAGTTTTATTGATTAATCTTTTTGGATTAAAAACATATTAGTTGTTTTTTTTATAGAATTCTTCTTTTCTTTTCGATAACAAAGGTTTTTTTTCAAAGATTAATCCCCTACCGCAAAAGTTTTTTCGATAAACAGAAATTAATAAATTAAAATGCCAATTGAATATTTTTTTTTTTTGAGATGCAAACTTATATCATTAACTCCTTAAAAAACCATGGTTTTTCCCCCCCCTTAGAAAAGACAGAAAAACAAAAAACCTATTTTGTAGAAGGACCATCATCCCCAGAAAAATTGTTGGTTTTTTTTTGTAGGGGGCTTGGGGGGCGGGAGGGGGGTTTAAGAGATTTTCCTTAAGTCTCGCCTAATTGTTTTTTTTTTTTCCCCACCTGTTGATTAATACCCAGTGTAAATTATAAGGAAAATTCTTGTTTTTTTTAGAAGTAAAACGAAACATTACCTGCTGAAAAAACCAATTTATAAACAAAGGGTAAGACAAAGGTTATCAAGATAAACCCAGGTAAGAACAAAACCCTGGAGGTTTTTTTTTTTCGCAACTCCCCTTTGTTTTTTCCTTTTTACCTGAAACTGGAATCTCCTTGGCAACTAGTAGCTTTTTTTTTCCGGTTAGTTAACATCTTTGGGTAGGCACCCTTGAAAATCGGAAAGTTGGCTTTTGAAGATTTGCTTTAAAGAAAAAAAAGTTTCAATTCAAGAAAAAGCTTTTCCCAAAAAAATATTAGAACCCCAAAAGTTTTTTTTTTCCCCATTTCTAAGCACTTTTTCATTGTTAAGGTATTTCGGAGAAGAAAGCTAATGCCTGTTTTATGGAAATCCACTATAATAATCTCCATTGGTTTTTTTCCGGCGCAATTGCTTAAATAACTTTTTTTTTAAGCGAATGGAAGAAAAAAAAAAACGTGCCCCTAACCTTTTTTCCCGTTTGGGAAAGTTAGAGCAAATGGGTTTTCCCCATGGCATATGGGAAAGTGGACACCTTTTTTGTTTCTTTCCTAATTCATACTTTATTTTTTTTTTTAATCCCTTGTGTGAATTGTTTTTTTTTGGTCAGATGGGTTTTTTCCCCCTATTTTTAAAACAAATCGACTTTGAATGTTTGGAAGGAGTCCCGATAGTACCCCCCCCCTCCCCATTTTGGAAATTCTTTGCAAACATAGAAAAAATTTGTAAGCTTTGTATTTTACCCCCCAATTGAAGGTTGAAGCAAATGCGTTCCACAACTTTTTAACTAAGCCGTTTTTTTTTTTTTTTTTGAGAAATTATGGCGGGTGGGAACTTTTATTTTTTTTTAGATGTGGCATTAATTCCTCACCTTTTGGAACTCTCCACATCAACACCATGGGGATTTGGACAGAATTTCCTACTTGACTGGTTAGTTTTCAATCCCCCCCAAGGGAAACAGGCGTTAATCATTTTTTCCCCCCCTTTTTCCTGAAAAGCTGGGTGTTTTTCTGTTTTTTTTTTTTTTTTTTTTTTTGGGGTGGGGGGGGGAAATGGAGAACCTTTCCAGTTCCCTGTTTTTTTGTTTTTTTTTATAGTGTTTTTTTTATATAGATGAAATTGTTTTGTCCTTGCTTTTACGATTATTAACGAAGTGGCTTACCCTCCATTATCCTTTTTCCTCCTGAAATACGTAAATGGTAAATCCAAACAGTTTTTTTTGTGGTTGTGGTGAATCCAAACAAGTTCGTGGGATACGAAAAAAAGTAAAGGTAAAGGGAGCGGACCTACTCCGATAGTAACCAACCTCTAAAAAAAACCGGAATTTGGATGCCCGTTGGATGCATCCAAAAAGAATCAATTTTTTTTTTACCGTTGCATTTTTCCCCCACAAAAAAATAATAGGAATCCTCATCAAAGTTTGTCCCCCCTTTACCCCATCAAAAGTTACGAAGCCCCCTTTTTAAGAAAAGTTTTTTTACCTTATTTTTTCCGAAGTGGAAGGTGGGGAAGGGGAACCCCCCCCAAATAAAGAGAATTCCCTAAATGAAATAACACCCGTTCAAATTTCCCACCGGTAACCCAGGAACCCCTACTGTAGAAAAAGCTTTTTTTCAAGCCTCAAATATCCGCCCAAACATGTGGAAATTTTTTTTGTTTTTTTTTTTTTTTTTTTTTGCCAAGAAAGAAAGAATCCATGGATTGCGGTGTTTTTTTAAATTTTTTTTGTTTTTTGTTTTTTTTTTGTTTTTTATTTTTTTGTTTTTTCCCCCCCCAGGGGGGTGGGATTCCGTTATTGAAACCTTGGGGTTCCCCCCCCCTTTTAGAATGAATCGGAAGAAGGGATTTTATTAAGAAAAACATAAATTTTTAAAAAAAAAAAGTTCTAGTCCCCATTTTTTAAGTGACCCAAAAAAAATTGAGGGGGCATCCTAAGCCCCCCCTCCAAATCTTCATTTTTTTTTTTTTCCCCAAAGTCACTGATCAAAATTTTTTGAGATAGACCCCGTTTTTTTTGTTTTTTTTCCACATAGTCCCCCCCCAACAAATATAATTAAACTATGTTCCCCCCCCCCCTTTTTGACGAACGACCTTATTTCCCCATATTCCTTTGGGGGAAGGGATTTGAAAGTTTTTTTATGAAAAACTTCGCCCCATTTGTTTTGTTTTAACAATAATAGTATTTGGTAAAAATTGGGGGAATATACAGAAAACTTTTTTTTTCAGGGGGAAATTTCCCTTTTTTTTCCTGGTGGGGTGTCCCCCGGAGGAAAGGGGTGGAAATTGGTAGAATTAATTTTTCCTGGAGGAATTTTTTTTTTTCCCCGGGGAAGGAACTTTTCCATGAAACGGGGGGTGGTGGGCCGGAAATTTTTCACCATAATTGTTGGGGGAATTTCATGGGGTCATTCTTTTACAGACTTTTGAAGAAAAAATAATTCAAGCTTTAGCGTAAAAAGAAAGGATTTTTGGACGAGGGGTATAATAATTTATATTTATCCCTAATAATAAAATCAAAAAAGGAGTATGACCCCATATTAACTCATTTAATTTCCCCTGTTTGCGGTTTTAAGTTTTTAAATGTTTTTTGCTTTTTTTTTTTTTTTTCTTATTTTTTTTGGTTGAACCAAACTTTTTACTTTTTTTTTATTTAATTTTTTGGGAAGGCATTTAACTTGCAAACCTTAGAACTTTTAGCTTTCTCTAAACCCATATAAAGACCTTCCTTCAAAACAGAACAAATATTCCACAATAATATATTTTGATCCTTGGACTTTTTTTAAAACGGACGGGGTTTTTAGATTCCTTCCAAAGTTTGTGACTTTTGAGAATCCTTTTTTTCTAGAGTTTTTGAGGTTTTCTCAATAATAATTAAGGTAAATGTCCCCCCCCCCCCTTTTGAAAGTCTTTCATTTTATGAATTTGCTTGGTTCCTAAATAGTTGTAATAAAATTTGGTTAATTTTTTTTTTTCATATAAAGTATCAAAAAACCTCCCCCCTCAAATCATTAGAATTTTTTTTGGGTGGAATTTTTTTTTTGTACCAATCCCCCCTCCCAAGGGCCTTTTTAAATCCGAGAATTTTGTGGCCCTGGGAGGAATCGTTTTTCCCCGGGGGGAAGGGGGGGTAAAATTTTTTTTTTAAAAATACTTCAAAATTTATTTTATACGATTATTTTTGTGACGTTTGTTTTAACGAGCAATAAAAAACCTTTTTTTTTTTTAGGGGGGGGGGTGGGTTTAAAATACTTAAAACCCCCCTCCCCCTTGAATAGATTTTGCTTTTTGGCAAGCCACCCCCAAAAAAACAAAAAAATGTTTTTTATTATATATTCCGTGGAAATTTTTTTTTTTTTTTTTTTAAATATAATTACAAAGGTATTTTGTGGTACAACTTTAATAAATCTATAAAACATTGTGTTTTTTGCATTTCCTTGGCCCAACTCCCCAAAACACTTTTTTAAGAATTCGGGGTCAATTCCCTTTTTTGCTTTCTGGTCTCCGTGCATCAGATGTAAAGCCTAAATAGTAATTTACCCCCTTTGTCTTCCCTTTTTAAAAATAGTTTGTTCGTTTTTTTTTTGGTGGCAAAGGATGAGAATTGTAAGTTCCCAACAATTTTTCCCTATCAAATAGAAAAGAATTTATAACTTCCTACGAAGTCCCCCCCCCCCCCAAAAATCTCCCTAGATAACTGCCTTTTAATGTAGTTTGTTTTTGGGCCAACTCTATATTTACAAGAGAATAGTTTTTTTTAATACCGTCCGAAAACAAGAATTGATTCTAACAATCTTTTTAAGAATGCGGGCCTAGTTTTTTCCCATTGATTTTTGATTCCCCTCGCACTTTGCCCTTTCGTTTTTTTTTTTTTTTTTTTTTTGATCTTATTATTCTTTTTTGCAAAAAAATTCCCTTTGTTTTTTTGTAAGTAAAGCGTTTGAAAACCTTTTTTTGGCGAAGAATAGTTTTAAATTTTTAAAGTTTTTGAAACTATCTTAATGTAACAGTTTTTTTCGAAGCCTCCTTAAATAATTTTTATTTTGGTTTACAAAATGGCCCTCACACTGGAAAGATTAAGTTGGTTTTATTTTTTTTGCAATTTCCTAAAAATTTGAATAGGTCAAATCAAAAAAATTCGATTACGTTTATGTGAAAATATATAAAACAGAATTTAGCTTTTTTTGTTCCCAGCCGAAAAAAGTCCCCCCCTATTGGGAAAGAGGAAAAAACAGCCACATATTCCCCTCTGTTTTCGAAAGTCGACCAACTGGACGCCCTGTAATTTTACAATAACAAATGGTAAATTATCCGCTTTTTATCCATTCGTAAAAGTAAATTTTTTTTTCCAACAATACCTAATTTTGCCAAATTAAGAGAAACAGGGCCCCTAAGCTGCGAAACACTTAATTCCTTTAGCCTTGATTTACTAGAAAGTTAAACAATATAATTTCCTGACCAATCAAACAATTCTTGGAATACAAATTTGAAACCACAATAGAAATAATAATTCTTTCCCGAAAACTTTCCCCCCCTTTGTACGTAAATTACCAAGCTTGTAAAACTGGGTCCCGTTACTTTACCAACGTTTTAAGTTTTCCTCCCCCAATTTTCATTGATAATTTTTTTTCCTATATCAGCCTAGTCCCCCCCCCCCCCAAAACACTGGGAAAATTTTTTTGGTTTTGTTTACGTTTATTGGGCATACCTTTCTAAAACGTTCCCACATTTCTAAAACCCTGACAATCGCCTTGGTTCACGCCTGACCGTTTGAACCAAGTGGGGGATGCAGAAGGCAAATCTGTTAACTTGCCTGTAGGCGCAAAGCTCAAACGCAAACCAAAAGCTTCAACTACTGTTTTTTTGCCTTCAAGTTTTTTGTTTCGTTTTTTTTTAATTAAAATTGGAGTTTTTTTTACATTCAGAATGTTTTTTTGCTGCAAATTTTTGGAAGTGGTTGGAACCGATATTTTTTGAATTTTAACGATATTACCGATGGTTTTTTTTTCAACTTTTCCTAAAATTTTTTTGTTTTATTAATCCGAATTTTTTTGATCTCCGATCAGGTTTTTTGTTTTTTTTTTTTGCTCAAATCATTGAACCTTTCCCCTTTTTCGTTTTTTTTGGCCAAAGTCCACTAATTAAAAAACCCCTGTAATTAAAAAGAGGTTATTTTTTGGCAAAAAGAATTAATTGGTTCTCCCAAACACCTGAAATACATGATAAAAACAACTCGATGACTTAAAAAAATACATACCTACTATTTCTTCTTTTTTTCGCCACTAATGATTTTTCATAATTTTTTTAAAATTTTTTTTTTCTTATTTAAACCTTTTTTTTTCCCTTAAACCTGCCCTTTTATTATACTCAAACCCCCCTCAAACAGAAAAAAAAAAATTAAAAAAAAAATACAAGATGTAAACCCAATTAAAATCGAAATAGGAATATTCCTAACACATAACTCGCCTGACCTTTTTTTTAAATGGTATGTAAAAAATATTCCCCAAAAATTCCTTCTTTTTTCTTTCATTTTTTTTCATTTTGTCCAATACTGTGTGTGTGGTTCTATCCCTAGAAATGTTTTTGTTTTTTTTGGGAGATTTTTTCCGTCGGGGGGGGCCGAGAGGCATTCAATATAGAACCCCTACCAACGCTTTTGGTGTGCGCCCTCAATCGACCGAAGGGCGCGTATGAAACAAATGTCAAAGATCCCGAAGCACTGGGGTTACCTTCCCCCTTTTTTAACTTTTGCTAATTTAAAAAAAAACCTAAGACGTCCCCCGTTATTTTTGGTTTTAGTATTTTTTAAGCCCGAAAATGCCCCTCCCCCCTCCCTTCCCGGAACATTAATATTTAATCTAGAATTCTAAATCCATCAGGGGGGTACCTAAAACCAAATTTTTGTTTTTTTGTTTTTTTTTGGGGGATAAAAACAGACAGAAAAAAGGGCAAGTTTTAAACCTTCAATCCCTCCGGCCAATTATTTCAAAACCTGCCCCATTTATTTGTTTTTTTTCGACTCTTTTAACTCGGGTTAAAGGCAAAACATATGGGCCCTCCCTTGAAAAGTTCCAATAGGAAAGTAAAAATAGGAAAATTTAAATAAATGGTAACCCCACTCTTGTTTGTGCAAAATTTCTTCCGACTTTACTTTTGAAAAAAAAGCCTCAAAAAGGTAACAATCCCACATTAAACAAAGAAATCCTGGGAACAGGGTCCCCCATTTGTCCTTCAAGGCGCCCCCCATACCCCAACAATTACTTAACAACCTAGACAGGTTAAAAAAAAAAAAAATGATCTTGTGTTTCCTTAATCCCTCTCACGCCAAAACTTAAATAAAAAACCCCGGACCGAAGGTACGAGTGGCCTCCAGAAAGAACTAAAAACCATAAGGGACATTTTAAGATCTTTTTCACTGGTAGACCAGTTTCAATTTTTTTTCCTATTGAAAAACGCCGAAAAAACTTTGGCCCTTTTTAACGTTTTTGGAACCTACTAAAATTTTTTTTTTAAAGAAACTAAGTTTTAAAAATTTTAATATATGTTTTGTTCAATAACATATATTGGAAAAATCCGGTTAAATTAGAAAGTGCATGTTATTAAAATTTTGGAATGTTTTTGTTTTTTAGGAAATTTAAACAGTAAAGGGTTTTTTCGAAGTTTCCTTGAGTTTTTGGGTTTTTGTTTTCCAAAATCATTTTTTTTTGAAGACGTTTTTTTTCTGGTCCAAAAAAAATGAGGTTTTTCCTGCCAAAGTCCCTTTCCCAGGGTAAAAAAATTTTGTGACCCGACTTGACACATTACGTAACATTTAGTAACCCGCCTAATGAAAAAAAGAAGGTAATGTTGGAGAAGCCTTGTTTTTTTGTTATACGCAACCCCCTCAGAATGAGGACAAGAAATCGTTCCTGCGGGTTTTTGAACCACTGGTTTTTTTCATTATCCTATTTAATCCAGTGCCCTAGACCGTGTCCCCCCCCAAATCATTTTGATCAAAAGCCCCTTTTCATACCAATCCGAATTTTTGAAACACAATTTAAAAGCAATGAAAATTTTTGAACCGTCTAGTAACTGGGGTTTTTTTGTTTTGGGGAACGCTTGAAAAGTCAAGCTTTTGACGTGATTGATAAGAAGTTTGTTTGATGGACCATCGGTTTTTTTGACGAGGGTGGGATTATGACCGTTCCCCTAGACTAGACTAAGGTTTTTTTTTTTCAAATGTTTTGCGTCCCAAGTCCCCCCCCGGCGCCCCAACAACAATTGGAAGATTTAAACCGAAGAAAGCAAAAATTGTGGAGCCCGAGTTTATTGTGTTGTTTTTTTTTAATTTAATTTTTAAGTTATACCGGGATTACCCCTGAGTTATGGAAAAGTTTTTTTAAAAGTAAAGGAACTAAAAATTTTTTAACCAAATAAATAAAAAATTGGCAGCATTGGGCAAAAAGGATATTGTGCAAGCGTAACAAAGAATGATGTGAACCAAGATTATACAGTTCCTTCGAAACCTGAAAAAGAGAAATTTCATGGTTTTTTTTTATTTCCAATGTTTTTTTTCCATTTTTTCATTTAAATGTTTTTTTTCCAAATGTTTAAAATGTTTTTTTTTTAATGGAAGAATTTCAACGTCTTTTGATTTTTTTGTTAAAATAGTGGGGTTCCCCTAGTTTTTCCCTTTTCCCCTGCTCAAGGTAAATTGTGCAGATCAACAGCAATGCCCAACAACAATTTTTTTTTCCTTTTTGCTTTTTGTTTTGGCTAAACTTTTAATTTCCCTCTTGAAATATTTGAATCCGTTTTTTGGTCCCCCAGAAATTTCCGAAACATTTTTTCCAACTACTCCTCCTTGCACGAGAACAATCTTAATTAATTTTTTGAAAACATTGTTTTCTCGTCCGTCCCCAAAATAGCCCTTCCCTTTATAAGGCTTCCTGAAATTTTTGGGAAACAGTTTTAAAAACAAGCTGTTCATCCGCCACAACACGTTAGAAAGGTTTTTTTTTTGTTAAATTCCCTACCTGGGTAAAACCTTCAACGCGCATTTAGGTATGTTTTTTTAAAGTTTGGTTTTCTCAAGAAAACTTTTGCGCCCCCAAACAACGTTTTGTTGTTTTTTTGTTTTCATGAACTTTCCACCATCTTGACAACCTTCGGCCCCATTTTGGCTTCCCCCACCGATAAATCCATCATAAAATTGATATCATTTTTGCATCCCAACAATAGCCCAATAAAGCCCGATACGAAAAAGACCCAATTCAATAGTGTTATAAATAATAATAAGCCCGGAGTTTTTTTTTGGCAAAGGCTTTTTTTGGAAATTAAAACACAAGCTTTGGCCCAATCCGACGCTTTTTTTCCCCCCCAATAACCATTTTTGAAAAAATTCCATTGGTTCTTTTTTTTTAAATTTTCCTTTGAAAAACTTTTTCCAACCCTTTCCTTTTAGGATTCCGGAACCTAAAAAAGAAAAAGGAAAATCAATAAAATCTTACTTCAATAACTAAACATAAAAAAAAGAAAATAAAATGTAACACAAATTTTGACGTTCATTAAAAATTTTATGTTTTTTTTATCCCATAGTAATTCAAATTTTGTTTTTTTATAATTTTTATTCAGTTTCCTTATTTTTATTTGCAGCAGCCGTTTTTTTTTTTTATTTTTTTTTTTTGTTTTTTTTTTTCCGAATTGAAGACCTTGCAATGTGAAAGTGTCCTCCTTCAGAACTTACTGAAACCACTGAATTTCCCAAAAACTGCCCCACTCCCTCCCCAAAAAAGGAAAAAAGTTCCGAACAGATTCCACTTGAACCCCCAAACCCTTGTGGAGTTAGCTTTACGAAAATACTTCAAGCAACCTCAGAGAAACAGAAAAGAAATTTATTCCTAGCTTTTCAAAAGTTTGGCTTATGAAAATTCAGAGCTACGAAAACAGACACCAAACGCTATGGCCCCTTGAAAAAAAAATCCATTAGAAGATAACGCCTTTTTGAAACGAGTTTTGTGGGCCAATCCTTGAACTAGAGAAAGGAGTGGCGGGGAAATTGAACGTCCCCCCCCCCACCCCCCCCCCCCCTTCAAAACGGTTGGGTAAACCCCTGTCATCCGTACTCCTTCCCCTCAACTCCATTATCAGGTTTTTATAAATTTTTTGCATATTTTTTGTTCACCAACCTCCTCTTTTACCGTCCCCCCCCTCAAATTGACTTTTTTCCCCTTCTCCTTTCTAGCTGACCGTCCCCAACCAAATCCTTCACAGCCTTTCCCACAAACCCACACACCTTGAAAACGTATAAAAAGACTCTGAAGTTTTTTTTCCCGCCCTTTTCGAAAAAAAAATTTTACCCTCCATTGGGAGACCGAGTTTTAATTAATTTTAAAAAGTTGTTTTGTGGCCAAAAACGATTTTTTTTTTTATTTGTTTTTGTCCCCTGGTTTTTTGTTTGTATGGCTTTTGGTTTATTTGAAATTTTTTTTTAATTTACTATTTAAATTTAATTTTTTTATCACTTTTTCAATTTTTTTTTTTTATAATTTACTTTTTGTTTTTATGTTTTTTTTTATAAAAAAGATATTAATCTCCCTTTTTCCCCCAAGAAACCAAACATACAATGTTTAATTTATTTGTTTGGCCGTTTGGAGTCCCATTATTCAAGAAAACCACATTCAAAGAATTTTTTTGATACTGTCAAGATCCCCCCTTTTAAACAACAAACTGGTCCCTATATTTTTTGGAGGACCAAATTAGCTTTTAGGATTAATCCCCTAACCCTTCCACTTTCTTGGGTGAGTTTTTTTTTTTTCTGAATAATAGAACAAGTAAAACCATTTTTTTTTTTTTTGTTTTATTCATTTTGTGTGATAGGATCAGAGAAAATAAAGAGACAAAAAGTTGATAATACCTGAAAAAATCGGTTTTTATCTTTTTTTTCATTCAACCACCCTTTCGATAATTGCGGAGCAAATATTTTTTCCCATTAATTATAAACTCAGAAGTCCCCCTGGGGACGCAATGGCGCCAAGATAAAATTTTTTTAGCTCCTTCCCCAAGTCCCAAAATGGCCCCCCCCCGGAAGCTAAGGTAAACTTTTTCAATGTGATGGAAAAGTCCCCCCCCCCCCCCTCCTGAGTCCGCAGGAATTGCCCCCCTTTTTTCCCAACAATATTTTTTTGGGTATCTTTTCCTTCTCTATGTTTTGTGCCGTAAACACTACCTTGGATTAAAAATTCATACTATCCTTGGGTCCCATGCCTGGGAAATAAAGTTTTCCTTGTAAGTCCCTTTTCCCTGTTTTTTTTGTTAAATCGCGCAAGAACGGTTTCCCCCCCCCAGTAAAATTGAATGCCGATGAGGTGGAAGCGAATTTGTTTTCCATCTTGTACCACTCTTTGGACCAACGGCGTAGTTTTTCCCTTTTTTGCTTTTTTTTTTTTTTTTTTCCGCTTTAAAAAAAGCGCACCCAAAGTACAAACAAATGGGCCCCCCTAGAATAGCCCAAATCCCATAATTTAAAATGCCTGCCTTTTTTCACACCGGATGGGAAATTCCCCTACCCGCTCTGAAACCGAAACTTAAAATCTGGCCGGTGAGATTTAAAGCTTTTTTGGTCGATTGAAGGTTTTGATTTTTCCGAGTCCCGGAATTGAAAGATTGGGGTTTGAAGCACACGTCCCCAAATCATTTTGACAGAGGGCCTTATGAAATAAAATGGAGTGAACCGTCTGGGGGTTTGGTTTCCCCCCCCTTTTTAAACCTTTGGAACGCGCCTTTTGTTTTTCAAAAAAATAAAAAAATTCGCATTCCAAAGATCTTACAGGAAATCATTTTTTGTTTTTTAAGGACGGAGCGGGCGCCCCCCCCTGGACCGTCCATCCATTTTTTGATGAAAGACTTACGTGTCCCAAATCTGATTTTTGATTAACAGCATGATTTTGAAACCGTCTTAAGGGCACCATTGGGGTTTTTTGAACGCCCCCCCCTTGAGGTCCGAGCTTGACGTGATTTTTGATAGAAAAGTTTGAAAATGACTGAATATCCGGTTTGAACGGAGGGTTTTGAAACCGTCAAGACTAGTTTTTTTGGTTTCTTTCAAATTTATTTGCCGTCCCCATTCCGCGCCGGCAACCAAGGAAAAAGATATACCCCACAAGACGAAGACCAAAAATGTTGGGGAGCCCGAAGTTTTTTTTTTTTTTATTAATTGAGTTTTTATAACAGGGATCCCCAAACCCTGATTTATGGAAAAGTTAAAAGAGTAAAGAGGTAAATTTTTTTTTTTAACCAAAATAGGAAAGTGGGCAAAAGTATTGGGCAGAAATATTTACAGGTAGTAAAAGATATTGAAAACCAGAAATTTTCTACAGTTTTTGTTTTGCTTCGAACTGAAAAATAAATTATGTTTTTTTTTTTTTAAGAAACCGGCAAATTTTTAAAATCGCGAAATAACAAGGCGGATTCGATGCAAAAAAAAAAAAGAAAGTTTTGTTAGCGTCCCCCAGCAAAATAAATTTAATATCCCTAAAAACCCCCTTCCTGTGGGTTACGATTAATTTGGAAACAATTTGGGTTTAAATTTTTGTAGGTAATCCAGACTGGAAATTTGCTGTAACAGAAAAAAACACAAGGTAAGAGGTTGTAAACTTTAAAATTAATGGCCTACAGTGTAAACCTCCCGATTTATTTGGTGGGCATGGGGTTTTTAACCCCCCCCCCCCACCCGCAAAAAATACCCCCCCCCCCCCCCCCCCCCGTGGAAAAAAATCTACCCTAAGGAAAAATAACCACCCCCCCCTATGGCCCGTTCCCCCCCCCCCCCCCCCTCTAATCCCTTTTGTACTTAAACACAAGTACTATACTCCTCAAATTAACTTAGGATCTTAATTGAAGCAAACACTCCCCCAAAGTTGTTCCTGCAATCACGAGCCGGGGGGAGAAGGGAATGAGGGAAAGAGGCAAGTCCCCTCTTATACAAAAAATAACGTTTTTTTTTTCTGCTCCCATTTTTGGGTGTTTTAATGTTTATTCCTACTTTTCATAATAACCACCTTAGACCCATAATCGTTTTCTCCAGAAATCAACCCGAGGGAGAAAAGAATAATCGATTTTTTTTTTTACAGCCTTTGATGCGTCTTTTTTTTTACAGTTTTTTTTTCTGTTGTACACCTCTCCTGGAAACCCTTGTGGAAAACAATACCTTTTTTTTGCTTGGGGGTTTTTTTGACGGAAAAACCCCCTTTTCCCATGGAGGGATGGAGAATTTAACCGCAAACAATGATTTTTTTTTTAAAAAAACCATCAAACTAAAGTTTTTGTTTTTTTTGGCAGATTAATGGTGCTAGGAAAAATTTTCACTTTAAAACTCACATCTGTAAAACGGAAAAATTTTTTTTTTTTTTTTTTTTTTGGTGGAATCATCACCCTAGAATGAACAAAAGGGGAGAAAGGAAGGGAAAAGTAAATAAGAAAAAAAAGGCCACCCAGAATTTCCCTAACCGACCAACTTTGGGAAAACTAGCTATTGAATTACTTTCAAGCAAACCTCAATACAGAAAGAAGACTATTTTTTTAGCTCAAGGATGGCCCCCCCCTAAAACGAAAAATTTAAAAGAAGCACTACGCCCAGATCAGAGTAAAATCCGATATAATAAACAATCCACCGAAGAGGAAGAGTTACCGGCTTGATTTTTTAAAAAACCATACAAAATAAAATTTTTTTTTTTTTTTTTTGCAATAAAGTGTGGTAAACGAAAAAAATTTTTTTCAATTCTAGGTTCCCCCCCATCCCGTAATAATTTTTTTTTTTTTTATTTTTTTTTTTGGTGGGATTTTTTTTCAATAAGAAAAAGAAAATAAAAAAAAAAAAGGGAAACAAAAAGAGGAAAAAGTGAAAAAGTAAAAAAAAGATAAGTCCCAGGAATTCCACGGAACCAACATGGTTTGGATTTTTTTTTTGTACTATGGAAAAATTACATTTCAAGCAACCTCCAGAACAGAAAGAAGAATATTCTAGCTCAAGGTTTTTGGCACCCTACTAAAAATGAGATGCTAACGCCCCAGACCTAGTTATCGATATAATAACTATCACCCGGAAGGTTTTTTTTTTTGCATTAAATTTTTGGACCAGACACGCCCTTAATAATTTTTTTGGGAACTATAAAGCGGCCCGAAACAATCCCCTTAAAAATATTTATTGACCATCATCGAACCAGCAAGCAGACCATTTTTGTTTTTTCCTAGGGTCCAATTAAACCCAACTAAAAGATTTTTCTTTGGCTATTTGTTGTTCAAAAAGATTGTAATGAAAACCACCAAAACTCTTGAAAAAATTTACCAGTTTTTTGTTTTTTTATGCCCGAAGGGCATAAATAAAACACAAATGGTAAAATTTTTTTTGTATAATTTTGGGAACATGGTTAAAAAACACTTTTTTCTTTTAACAGTTTTTTTTTTTTTGAAAAAAATATTTTTTCCACAAGCTGATTAACCTCCCTTGTTTCTTGAATAAATTAATTTTCCAAAGTGGGGAAATGAAGAGCAGGTATTCACGCCTTTGGTTGAAATAGCTTTGTTTTTTTTTTTTCACCTGTTTAGAAAAGTGTTTTTTTTTTTTTACATTTGTTTCCCCCAAATTTATACAAAAAAAACATGGTGGTTAATGCCCTCCGGCCTAAACTTGTTATTTTTTCAGGTAAGTTTTTTCATTTACACTTTTTTTGAACACAAATTGGGCCCCAAAACACCACACAGAAAAATCTTTTAGTTTTGGGTTAAATGACCCCTAAGAAAAACCCTTGTCCCTGGCTTTTTTTTTTTTTGCTTGGTTTTTGTCCGCATTAATAGTTTCCCCATAATTATAGCATGTTTTTCCGGTTTCCCGATTAAAATATTTTTTTCCAAAATATAGCGTGGTTTTTTTTTCAAATTATGCCAACTTCCCGGTGGGAATTGGTTTTTAATTTATCCCGATACTACTGGGTCCTGGGCGTTAAGCAATCCTTTCAATTGTTCGTAAAAGCCACCCAAACCTTTGGAGCTAGAATATTCCCCTCCTTCTTGTCCCCCTGAGGTTTGCTTTGAAAGTAATTCCCTAGCCTAAACTCACCATGGGGGTTTTTTTTGGTCCCGTTGGAATCTGGCTTGATCTTGTTTTTTATTTTCCCCCTTTGTTCAACCTTTTTTCCCCTCTTTTTTTTTCACTTTTTTTTCATTCTTTTTTTGGAAAATCCCCACCAAAAAAAATTTTTTTTCTTACGGAAATGAACCTAAGAGTGAAAAAATTTTTTCGTACCACACTTTTTAAAAATTTTTTGCACAAAAAAAACTTTTTTTTTTATTTTTTTTTTTATGGTTTTTTTTAAAATCCAAGCCGGAATCCCCTCCCCCTCCCCCTTCGGTTGATTGTTTATTATATCGAATACCTACCTTGATCCTGGGCCCCGTAGCTTTCTTTCATTTTTTTTCCGGTATCCCATTCCCTTTACTAAAATATTTCCCCCCCCCCCCCCCCCCTCCCTTTCTGTATGGAGGTTTTTTTTTGCTTGAAAGTTGATTCCATAGCTAATTATTTTTTTCCCCAAGTTTTTGGTCACGTTAAGAAATCCCTGGGTGCCCCCCTTTGTCTCCCTTTCCCCCCTTTTCCCCTCCCCCCTTCCTCCCCCTTTTTTTTTAGTTTATTGGGAGTAAATTGCCGGGAGAAAAAGAGGATGGGTGGAAGAGGGCAACGGAAAAAAAACCTAGTTTTATCCTAGGTCTACATAAAATTTGAAAAATCGTTTATAAAACCCCTTTTTTTTTTTTTTTTTTGTTTAAATTCAGTTTATATGCAAAGTTTTTACAAGCTGATCTCAAACAAGAAAAATAGATCCAACGAACTGGCTAAAAATTTTAGCAACAACCCTAAAGGGTTTAACTACTTTCCCCTTGTTTACAATTTTTTATTTGTCAATAGCATTTCGTCTAAATTTTCTTTTTAATTTTTTTTTAAAGTCCTTAAATAATTTTTTTAAAAATCAGCTAAACTTGTTGTATATTAAGGTCCATGGTTAAGTTTTTTATGTAGAAAAAAGAGCCCGTTGGAGGAGGGGGTGGGGGCCAGCAAAAAAAAAAAAAAACCCCTATTTTTTCTATTCCTTTACATAAAGAAAAAATCCCCCCCTTTATAACCCTCTATTTTTTTTTTAATTCCCAAGTTTTTAAATAATGCAAACTTACATATTTCGCCAAAGGAGAAAAATGAATTGCAACGGATGGTAAAAAATTTATCGAACAACCTAAGGTGTTTTTTTCGAATTTACTTCCGTGTTTTTTAACATTTTTAATGTTTTTTATAAGCAATTTCCACGTCCCCATTTTTTTTTTATTTTTTTAGTTCCCCCTAATAATTTTTAAAATCAGCCCCCTTTGGTGTTTAATAATTAAAGTCCCATGGGTTGGTATGTGTTTGTAGAAAAGAGGGCCCGTGGGTGGAGGGTGGGGGGCAGAAAAAAATCTATTTTTTTCCTATTTCCTACATAAATAAATCGATAATAAAAAATCCCCTATTTTTTATTCATTTTGTATAATGCTTACATTTCCGCAGAAAAAAAAACGATCCGGAAAATGGTTAAAAATGTTGCGAACAACAATGGGGTTTTAGGATAACTTTTCTAGGTTTTACTTTTTTTTTTATTGGTTTATAGCCCAAGATTCCGACGTCCCCCTTTTTTTCCTTTATTTTTTTCTTTTAGTTTTTTTAATAATTTTTTTTAAACCACTAGTTTTGTGGGGTTGTGTATTAACTCATTGGCTTAATTTTGTTTTTTTGAAAAAAGAGGGGTGGAAGGGGGGAAAACAAAGAAATCCCCCCTTTTTTTTTTTTTTTTATTTTTTTTTACATAATTGACCCTAGAGAAATGATTTTAAATAATCAATTTTTTGGACTTTTTTTAAAATAGTGGGATATTTTTTCACATGGGAAAAATAGATTCCCTGTTTTTTTTAAATAAGTATTTAAACCGTTTAATGAAACTTAACCGGCCCCTTTTTTTTCCAATTCAGCTCCCAAGGGGGGAAAACATTTTTATTTGTCAATGAGTCCCCCTACAATGCGATGTAAACCGTCCCAAAGTGGATTATTTCAAGCCCCTAGTGGTTTTTGTAAATTGATAATGAAATTTTTTTAGAATGGAAAAGGACTTTTTTCCCTTAATAAATTGTTTTGTTTTTTGGGGATATAGTTTTTATTGAAGGATTTAACTTTTTTTTGGAACTAGCCAAAATGAAACCTGAGGCCCGGAATGGTTTTTTTTTTTTTTTTAGATAGTTTTTTTTTATGAAATGATTTTTATTTTAGTAAATCTCAACCCCATCGCAAATCTAGAAACCCGGGTTTTTGCCGGTGGCATTTCCCTTATATTGAATGATCGATTAGACCATAAAAATCAAAATTAAAAATGGTTCACAAGACAATTGCCTGATGGGCCTTGATCCACTATCCCCCAAACACCTGAAACGGTTCTTCCTTAGTGAAATTTGGGGAATTTTCCAAGAACGTAAAAAACCCCCCACCCCCTCCAGTTATTGCCAGTTGACAGACCTTGGTGGTGGGTGCTATTGACCTCCCGGAGATTTTTTTTTTTAATGGAACACTTCCACCCTACACACCCCCACATTATTATTGAGGTTTGGAAACCAGACGGTAAGTTTTTATGACATTGAAAACAACATTAAACCCCCACCTACATTACACTACCCAGATTTTTTTTTTTTCATTGTTCTAACTCCTGCCCTTTTGCCCTACTAATGTTCTAACAACAAACCGGTTTTTTGGTTTTTCCGGTTGACCCCCCCTTTTAATTTACCCCTTTAAATTGGTCGTGGGGTATAGTAAAAGGAAACCCCCCTTGGCTATTACTCATTATTCCCTACAAATTAAAACAAGAATTTCCCGGGACCCTTTTCTCGGCAACCAACAGATCGGGTTGTTGGGGAAGGGAGGGAAACAGTTTTTTTTTTTAAAAGCGTCCACTAGCAACTACAATTTATATTTATCTTAAAAAATGAAAAATACGAGCGACACTTTCCATTGTTCAAATTATTTTTTTTGCATAAACAAGAGACGTTTTTTGCCAATTCCCCCCCCCAGTTCCCGCCTTTGGGAAAAATTAATGAAAAGGAGGTAATTTTTTTTTTAGATGGGGTCCCCCAACAGGCATCCGTAAAACTAAAAACTGGAACATTTATTAAGGAGGGGGGGTTAAAGTGGGTCCCGTTTTTTTTTTTATCCATAGAAATTTTTTAAAAATGTAACCGGAAATTCTATTGTTGGCTTTTTGGAAAATTAATACTTTGCAACACCAAAATTATTTTAATATTAGGTAAATATGATTTCCCCATATTAACACTTAAAAGAATGTTTAAAACAATCAACTGGACGGAGGAAAACCTATAAAAAAATACTGGGCCTTCCATGGTTTTTTCCCGGTTTAATTTTTTCTTGGGACCCCCCTGAAATTACGTTTTTTTTTTCCCTGGTGCCATTTCCATTTTTTTGATAGGTTTTGGTTTGGTTTTGAACATTTTTTGGGGGCCTCGGTTGAAAACTTCCCCTAAGAAAAGGTGATTTGACTTTTGATTGCCCCCCCCCCCCTTTGGTTTTTTTTTCCCACGTAAATTCTTGCAAATGGATTTTTTTGGAAAAATTCCTTGTGGGGCCGAAAGGCTTTCAGCGGCATTTTTGTTTTTTTTTTTCTTTTTTGCCTTTGACGAAAATTTTCCCCTCCAGTCGGTGGTAAAAATAATCCTCTCGTTTTTTTTTTTATCGCTCCGTATTCCCTTGTTTTTTAAAATCTAGTCCGGATAACACCCTGTCCCCCCCCCGTGAATTTATTGGGTAACATTTCGTTTTCTTTGTTTCCCACGTTATTTTGGGTTTTGGGAACCAGATTAAATTTTTTATTTTTGGTTCCCCCCCGGTTTTGGGGGAAGGGTTTATTTTTTGCGTATTCCAAATCCTTGGTTGTGGTATGGGTTTTTCGAACCGAAATTTTTGGGAAAAAAGCCGTGGGGGGGACTACTTTTTTTAATACCTTTTCCTGGAGACCCAATTGTCATTCAAGTTTTTGGTTTTTTTGTTCCCTTCCCGAAAACAAACGGTTTTTTTTTATTAAAAACTGGGGGTTTGCCCTGGTTGGTTATAGTTTTTTTTGTTTTTCTTAGTACGGGCAATTCCCCTGGCAAATATGGCCCCCTGTTTTTTATACATGCCATAGCATATAACTGGTGGGGGGGGGTTATTTAACGTAATTTACCCGTATTTCCTTGGGTAACGAAAACAAATACCTATTTCCCTTTTGCCCCTGGTATGGTTTTGAGGGAACCCTATTTTTGTTTTGGTTTTTTTGGTTAGAAATTTAACTTCTTCGAGAAAAGATGGGCCCGGTGATTTTCTCCGTGGATCGTCCCCTGGGAGAGTTTGATTCTCCCCCCACATTATTGTACTCTTTGAAACTTTAATTGTTGATTTTTGGCCCAAACAATCGGTGTCCCATTTTTCACCTTTGTTCCTCCTCTACTTTTTTCCCTAGGAAACCTGCCCCAGCCTCCCTATGTTTTTTGATAATTTTTTTTGATATTAAACGTTTTTTTTCGTACAGTTTTTTTGGGGCCCTTTAATCCGTGCCCAAAGAAAGCCAATTTTTAATACATTTTTTAATCATATCTAGTACAGATTACCTTTTTTTCCCATTATTTTTTAGCCTCTATTGATAACCAATTTGTACTTTTTATTTAGTATGCCCCCCTTACAATTTTTTTGGGTTTTTCCATCGAAAAATACGTTTCCCGTGCTTTTTTTTTAATTTGGGTTGTGTTGAAACTGGTTTTCAACAAATCTTTTTTCTCGGAAACGCTTTTTTAGCAAATTTTTTTTTTTCTATGGAGTGTTTTTTTAAATTTTTGGAAAGGTTTTTTGTTTATCTTCCCCCCCTATGGGTGGGGTTGTTCCCCCTCTAATTTGTTTTTTAAGAATGTTTTGTAATGCTTGGCCCCCCTTATTCCCCCCCTCCATTAATAACCAATGGCCCCTGTTTTTTTTTAAATTCCGTTTTTTTTAGTTTTTTTTACTTTTTCTACAATTGGTTAATTGGATACTAAAATTTATTTCTACTTCTTGGGGAGTCCTCCCGTTTTTAATGAAGGGAAGGGAGTTTTTTTTGGAAAATTTTTCCACTGTTTTTTATTGGCAATAGGTTTTTTTTTTTTTTGCCTTTAGCGAATTTGTTTTTCTTTTTTTGATAAAACCGACCCATATTGGTTTTGGTTTGTTTTTTTTTTTTTTAAATTTTAAATTAAAAATTCCGTCCACTATTTTTTTTTTTTTTTTTTTTTTTTTTATAAATAGGCTTCAAATTTTTTTTGGGAACAACTTCCCCCAAATTAAATATGTTTGTTTTTTTGTTACTATTTTTTTTAAGGAAAAAACTAGCCCCTAACAAAAAATATTTGGCCCTTTCAATTTACCTTGGCACAATATTTGCACTTTTCCTCCCTATACGTTTTAATCTTTCTCCCAATAAATTCCTTTTTTTTTTTTTTGTGGAAAAATTTTTGTCCCTTTGGGTGTTTTTTTTTTTTTGCTTCCTTTAACGCGCCGCCCCAATTCCTAAGGGGGGGTTTTTTTTTTTTTTCCATTTAAATTTGGTTTTTTTATTTTCTTTATTCCAAATTGGGGGGGTTTTTTTTCCAATTTAGTCCTTTTATAGGTGGCTTTTCCCAATTAATTTTCCTTTTTTTCATAATATTTTTAATGAGGGTTCTTCGATTAATTTTCCTTTTTTTAGTGTGTTTTTTATTTTCCCCATTACAACAATCTTTTTTAATTGGTGGATCCCCCCGCGAGTTAGCAAATACCATAAGAAGAGGGGGAACTTCCGGTGTGATGGTGGGGGATTTTTTAAAATCTCGGGTTTTTTTTTTTTTTTTTTTTTTCAAAGGGAGGCCAATATATTAATAAAGGCCCATAAACTGAGTTCCGAAAAACCAGATTTTGAAAAGTAATTTCAGGTTTTTTCCCTTGAGAGCGGTTTTGGAGCCCAAAGGAAAACTAACTTATCCCTTTTAGAAAACTATTATCATAAAGAAGAAATAATTATGGAAGGAAAAGTAAACATGTATTTTATTTTTTTTTTTTTTATTTCACAGGCGTGGGCAAAGCCTTGTCCAAGGAAATTTCAAAAAACCCTTTTTCACAAGTCATAAGACCACTAAAGATTAAATAATTTGTTAGACTGGGGGGCACATACAATGCAACTTTTTAATTTTTCAATTTTTTCATTAATATTGTTTTTTTTTTTGTTTCAATTGTTTCAATCTAAAACTCCATATAGCCTGCCCTGATTAGACTGCCCTTACTAGACCTCCCCCTCTAGACCTGCAAACCAAATCAAACTGATTAATAGACCCCTTGATTTCAAATAAACTCCCTTTTAGACTGCACATAAAACCTGAAATAATAGACCTTATCCATAAAAAACTCCCCCCTTCCTTGAAGAACTGGCAAACATAAAAACCTTATAAATAGACCCTGATCTAAACTTCCCCCTCTAAAACCTGCCAACAATCAAACACTGATATAGACCTCACTCCCAACTGGCCCTAAGTTTTTTTCTAAGCACACCTAATACCTTCCGATTTTTTGCCGGAGGTACATTTCCAGGCCCCCCGTCCCCGCTAAAAGTATAATTACAACTGGTCCCCCCCCCTAATTGGTCAGACTGTTAAAATGTCCCCCCCCCCCCCCCTATATTTTTTTTCTATTGACAGGGAACAATACACCCAATTGGCTACTTTGAAAATTTTTTGATGCGATTTTTTTT
>JAPEVW010000447.1:22500-97500 GCA_027921565.1 Artemia sinica | reverse complement strand
TTTTAAAAATTTTGATTACTATTGAGCCATATCGCTTGTTTTTTTTATTGTTTTTTTTTACGTATATGTTATTACGTATATGAGGGGGTTCTCCCCTTAGTCAATACCACGCTCTTTACTTTAAAAGTTAAAATTTTGGTTAATTCACAAAACCCCTGAATCACAAATGCCGTTTAATTAGAATAGATAGCCCTTTTGAATCACTAAAAAAAACTGTAGCGTAAAGAGCGAGGTATTGACTTGGGGGCGAACCCCCTCATATACGTAATAATTTCTGTTCGTTTTAAGTTCTAATGTTGCTTCTTGCTTTCTGTTGAAAAAACTTGTTTTTTTTTAAATTTAGTTTCTGACCGTTTTTTAAATAATGCTTGGAAATCCGGCGCCCCCTTCATAAAAATGTCCCTTACCCCAAAGAAATATCCTCCACCGACAGATTCTCCTGAGTAACCCCCTCCTCCAGCCCCCCCCCCCACCAGAAAAAAATTCTTCCTGAAAATGTCTGTATACTTTCCAATAACCAATAAAATATGTAAGCAATGGGCAAAGTTCATAACTTGTAGCCCTTCCCCTGGGAACTGTGGGGGATTAATTCATCCTAAAAGACATATTTATTAAATGTTGACTATGCTGAACAAAATGGCTATCTTAAAATTTTTATCGGGCGACTTTGGGAAAAAATGATTGTGGGAGGGGGCCTAGTTGCCCTGCATTTTTTTGGTCACTTAAAAAGGGCACTAGAACTTTTAATTTCCGTTTTAATGAGCCCTACTACGATATTCTAGGACCACTGGGTCAATACGATTACCCCTGGGAAAAACAACAAAAAAAAAAACAAATAAACACGCATCCGTGATCTTTCTTCTGGCAAAAAATGGAAATGCCACATTTTTGTAACGAACTTCTATATTCATATATTTTTATTACGTAGATTAGAGGGTTCACCCCCTATTCAATACCTTGCTCTTTAAGCAAACGTTCGAATTTTTGTTCTAATTCTTTAAAAATGACCCCTTAATCACAAATGCCGTTAATTAGAATAAATAGCTCTTATGAAAGTACTAAATAATCTTTGGCTTAAAGAGCAAGGTATTGACTAGGAGGGGAACCCAATCATATGCGTAATGTTTTCTGTCGTTTTACGTTTTGATGTTGCTCCTTACTTTCAGTTGAAAACTTGTTTTTTTTTTATATATATATATAATTTCTGATCTTTTTTAAAATAATGCTGGGGAAATCCGGTGCCCTCTTCATAGCAGTGTCCCTTCCCCATCAAAACTTCCTTCATTGAAAGATCCTCCCACATAACCTCCGACCCATCCACCCCCCCCCACTACCAGGAAAAATTCCCTCTGAAAACGTCTGTATATTTCCCAATAACCAATATTATATGTTAACATTGGGTAAAGTTCATAACTTTCAGCCCTCCCCCCAGCGACTTCGGGGGATTAAGACATCCTAAAAGACATAGTTATCATATTTTCAGCCCTGCTGAACAAAATGGCTATCTCAAAATTTTGATCGGGTGACTTTGGAAAAAAAATAAGCGTGGGAGGGGCCTAGTTGTCCTCAATTTTTTTGGTCACTTAAAAAGGGCACTAGAACTTTTAATTTCCGTGCAAATGAGCCCTCACACGATTTTCTAGGATGACTGGGTCAATACGATCACCCCTGGGGAAAAAAAACACGCATCCGTGATTTTTCTTCTGGCAAAAAATGCAAAATTCCACATTTTTGTAGATAGGAGCTTGAAACCACTGCAATAGGGTTCTCTGATACGCTGAATATGATGGTTTGATTTTCATTAAGGTTCTATATTTTTTAGGGGGTCTTTCCCCCTTTTTCGAAAATCATCCAAATTTTCTCAGGTGCTTAACTTTTAATAGGCAGGATTAAACTTGATAGGCAGGATTAAACTTATATATTTGAAATTAGCATTAAAATCTGATTCTTTTGATGTATCTATTGGTATCAAAATTCTGTTTTCTACAGTTTCGGTTACCGTTGAGCCGGGTCGCTCCTTACTTACAGTTCGTTACCACGAACTGTTTGATTTTAATGAAAATATCTTTGAGCTAAACAGATCAATATTTCACACGATAGTGAAAATATACGGATGCCCATTATCCCACCTCCCTAGCAATCATTCCAGAGGGCAGGGTGGATATTGCAAATATTGCAGGGTGGATATATGCAAATTTTTTTGGCACTATTGAGGTATTTCTGAGAACTCTTAACAAAAATAGAGCGTTTCTTTGAATGCATGTAATATTTTCATCCCCCCCCCTTCCCTCTACGGAAATAGTTATTTTAATACCTCGACTTTAACTTTTAAAATGTAGAACACGTTACTCCATGCAATTTATGCCACTGTAACCTACCATTATTTAACTGCCCCCACACCCCCTAACAATCATTCCTAAGACATTTTCAGACATCCCTTGTTTAAAATTCTTCCTCAATCTGGTGATTCAAGTTTTAGCAACCAAGCCCTACGTTATACACCATGTCAATTCATATCACCGTAGTATTATTCTATTTTTATATATTTTCATCGAAAAAGCAAACAATTTTAAATTTCTTGTGGATAGGTGCGTGAAACCTCAACACTAAGGTTCATTGATGTGTTGTATTTGATGCTGTAGCTTTTATCAAGACGTGTTTCAGCCTATGGGATTGATTGTTTACCTCTTTTTCAAAAATCAAATTTGCTTCAATAGAATACAAAATGTAGATAACAAGCAAAATTGTCGGGGATTTTTCACTGATACAGTGAATAACCAAGATATTCTAGGATTTTTTCCCTGACTCTTCACCAAATTTTGAAGTTATTTGACTACTAGCATACATACACCAATCTTATCACGTTGAATTTTGTTATATTTTTATCGAAAAAGAAACGAACTCTACATTTTTTGTATATATTTTTGTGAAACCTAAACACTAATGGTCTTTGATGTGCTGTTTTTAATATTGTAACTTTTATCAAGACCTGTTGCAGCCTTTGAGAGTTATTCCTCCTTTTTCAAAAACCAAATTTTGCTAAAATAGAATACAAAATGCAGATTACAAGCAAAATTGAAGAGGATTTTTCACTGATACAGTGAATAACCAAGATTTTCTAAGATTTTTCCCTCTGACTCTTCACAAAATTGCTAAATTGTTTGACTACCAGCACACATTGAACAATCTTATCACGTTAAATTTTTTTATATATTCATCGAAAAAGAAAAAAATTCTACATTCCTTGTGGATAGGCAGGTGAAACTTCAACACCAAGGTTTTTTATGTGCTGTATTTGATGCTTTAATTTTTATCAAGGTCCGTTGCACTTATTGGGAGTATTTCTTTCTTTTAAAAAAATCAAATTTACTTCAATAGAATACAAAACTTACATTACTGGAAAAATTCTCGAGGATTTTTCACTAATACAGTTAATAACTAGGATTTTCGAATATCCCCCCCCCTTGACTCTCCACGAAATTGTGCCGTGTTTTGACTACTAGTAAACATACACCTATCTTACCAGGTTGAATTTTGTTATATTCTCATCGAAAAAGAAACAGATTCTATATTCTTGAGGAAAAGCATCTGAAACCTCAACATTACGGTTCTTTGGTGCCCTGTACTTGATGCTGTACCTTTTAAAAAGGAATATTGCAGCCTATGCGAGTGTTTTCCCTATTTCTAAAATCACATTTGCTTCAATATAATGAAAAACTTAGATTACAGGCAAAATTATCGAGGATTTTTTCACTGATACAGTGAATAACCAAGATTTTCTAAGATTTTTCTCTCTGACTCTTCACAAAATTGTTAAATTTTTTTACTACTAGTACACATTGAACAATCTTATCACGTTGAATTTTTTTATATATTCATCGAAAAAGAAACAAATTCTACATTCCTTGTGGATAGGCAGGTGAAACGTCAACACCAAGGTTCTTTGGTGTGCTGTATTTGATGCTATAACTTTTATCAAGGCCCGTTGCACCCATTGGGAGTATTTTTTTTTTAATCAAATTTATTTCAATAGAATACAAAACTTAGATTACAGGCAAAATTGTCGAGGAAATTTTCACTGATACAGTGAATAACCAAGATTTTCTAAGATTTTTCTCTCTGACTCTTCACAAAATTGTTAAATTTTTTTACTACTAGTACACATTGAACAATCTTATCACGTTGAATTTTTTTATATATTCATCGAAAAAGAAACAAATTCTACATTCCTTGTGGATAGGCAGGTGAAACGTCAACAGCAAGGTTCTTTGGTGTGCTGTATTTGATGCTATAACTTTTATCAAGGCCCGTTGCACCCATTGGGAGTATTTCTTTTTTTAATCAAATTTATTTCAATAGAATACAAAACTTAGATTACAGGCAAAATTGTCGAGGATTTTTTCACTGATATAGTGAATAACCAAGATTTTCGAATACCTCCCCCCCCTGACTCTTCACGAAATTCTGCGGTGTTTTGACTACTAGTACAAATACACCTATCTTACCAGGTTGAATTTTGTTATATTCTCATCGAAAAAGAACACATTCTATATTTCTTGAGGATAAGCATGTGAAAATTCAACATTACGGTTCTTTGGTGCCCTATATTTGATGCTGTACCTTTTATAAAGAAATATTGCAGCCTATGGGAGTGTTTCCCCAATTTCAAAGATCATATTTGCATCAATAGAACAAAAAACTTAGATTACAGGCAAAATTGTCGAGGATTCTTTCACTGATACAGTGAATAACCAAGATTTTCTAAGATTTTTTCCCCTGACTGTTCAAAAAATTGTTAAATTGTTTGACTACTAGCACACATTGAAAAATCTTATCACTTTGAATTTTTTTATATATTCATTGAAAAAGAAACAAATTCTACATTCCTTGTGGATAGGCAAGTGAAACGTCAACACCAAGGTTCTTTGATGTGCTGCATTTGATGCTATAACTTTTATCAAGGCCCGTTGCACCCATTGGGAGTATTATATTTTTAATCAAATTTATTTCAATAGAATACAAAACTTATATTACAGGCAAAATTGCCGAGGATTTTTCACTAATACAGTGAATAACCAAGATTTTCGAATACCCCTCCCCCTTGACTCTTCATGAAATTGTGCAGTGTTTTGACTATTAGTACAAATACACCTATCTTTAAGGGTGAATTTTGTTATATTTTCATCGAATAAAAACACATTCTATATTTTTTGTGGATAGGCATGTGAAACCTCAACATTAAGGATCTTTGGTGCCCTGTATTGGATACTGTACCTTTTATAAGGAAATATTGCAGGCCTATGGGAGTGTTTCCCCTATTTCAAAAAATAAATTTGCTTCAATAGAATAAACAACTTAGATTACAGGACAAAATTGTCGAGGATTTTTTCACTGATACAGTGAATAACCAAGATTTTCTAAAAAAATTTCCCCCCTGACTCTTCACGAAATTGTGAAGTTTTTGACTATTAGTACACATTCACCAATCTTACTACACTGAATTTTCCATTTTTGCATATTTTCATCGAAAAAGCAACAAATTCTACATTTTTTGTGGATAGGCGCGTGAAACTTCAACCATTAAGGTTCTTTGGTGTGCTGTGTTTGATCCAGTAACTCCTATCAAGACCCGTTACACCCTTTGAAAGTGTTTCCAACTTTTTTCAAAAAATCAAACTTAATTCAATACAATACAAAGCTTATATCACAGGCAAAACTGTCGAGCATTATTCACTGATACAGTGAATAACCAAGATTGTCTAAGATTTTCCCACCTGATTCTTCACGAAATTGTGAATTTATTGATTACTAGCACACATTCACCAATCTTACCATATTGAATTTTTCCTTTTTGCATATTTTCATCGAAAAAGCAACATATTCTACATTTCTTGTGCAATAGGTGTGTGAAACTTCAAAACTAAGGTTTTTTGATGTACTATATTTGATGCTGTAACCTTTTTCTAGACACGTTACACCCAGTCCGAGTGTTTTTCCCCTTTTTAAAAAATCAAACTTGCTTGAATAGAATAAAAAACTTAGATTACAAGCAAAATTGCCGAGGATTTTTTACTGATACAGTTGCAAGTTTGATGACCAAGATTTTCTAAGATTTTTCCACCTGACTCGTCACGAAATTGTGAAGTTCATTTACTACTAGCAAACATTCACCAATCTTACTACGTTGAATTTTTGAATTTTTATATATTTTCATAGAAAACGCGACTGAAGTATAACTTCAGCTTATTTTATTAAGTTTACGTTAGTTTAAGTTAGGTTCATTTAACTTAGATTAGCATGACCGCTCATTCTATCCTAAGTTAAATGAACCTAACTTAAACTTATTTAACTGAATGTAGTTAAATGAAGTTACACTTCAATTCTGATTTTTCAAAGAAGAAAAAAGTTCAAGTTCTCTTCTGAGTTTATCAAAACAGAAAAAAAAAGAAAATTTCGATTTTGAATTTTTCCAAAGAAGAGAAAAAATTATAGTTCAGTTCTGAGATTTCCTAAAGAAGAGGAAGTTCCACTTAAGTTCGGGATTTTCTCAACGAAGAGAAAAAAAGTTCAAGTTCTCTTCTGAATTTTCTCTTTGGTGAGTTACATAGCAAAAAAGTTACATTTTGATTACAAATTTTTCAAAAGAGTAGAAATTGTTCCAGTTAAATTCTGAATTTTCTCAATGAAGAGAAAGAAGTCTCACTTAACTTCTGAATTTTCTGTGGAAGATAGAAAAAAGTCATACTTGGATTCTGAATTTTTTCCGAATAAGAGAGAAAGTTCCACTTTAATCCTGAGTTTTCTCAAAGACGTGAAGAAAGTTTCAAATTCTTTTCGGAATTTTTTCTATAGAAGAGAAAAAAATTTAATGTTCAAATGCGATTTTTTTCCAAAGAAGAGAAATAATGTTGAACTTCAACTCTGAATTTTTACCGAAGAAGGGATGAAAAGTTACCCTTTGGTTCTGAGTTTTTCTAAAGAAGAAAGAGTTATTCTTAGTTTGGAATTTTCTGAAAAAAGATAAAAAAATTCAAGTTCTATTCTGATTTTTCTCAATGAAGAGAGAAGTTACACATCACTTCCGAATTTTCTGTAGAATAAAGAAAAATTTATACTTCGATTCCGAATTTTTTTCCAAAAAACAGAGAAAGTTCCACTTTAATTCTGATTTTTCTCAAAGAAGTGAAGAAAACTTCAAGTTCTCTTCATTATTTTTCCATAGAATAGAAATATTTTAATGTTCAATTGTGATTTTTTTCCGAAAACAGAGAAAAGTTATTTAAATTCGAAGAAGAAAGTTCCACTTTAGTTCGGAATTTTCTAAGCCAAGAGAAAAAAAATTTCAAGTTTTCTGCTGAATTTTCTCAGTAAAGAGAAAGAAATCTCACTTCTGAATTCTCGGTAGAACATGAAAAAAGTTATACTTCGATTCTGAATTTTTCCCTAAGAAGAGAGAAGGTTCCACTTTAATTCTGAGTTTTTTCAAAAAAGTAAAGAAAAGTTCAAGCTATTTTCTGAATTTCCCAAATTAGAGGAAAAATTTTAATGTTCAACTGTGTATTTTCTTCCAATGAAGAGAAAAATATTAAACTTCAACTCTGAATTTTCTGTAGAAGACAGTTACAGTTACACTTCAGTTCTGAGTTTTCTTAAGAAGAGAGAAAGTTCCACTTAAGTTCTGAATTTCCTCAAAGAAGAGAATAAAAGTTCAAACTTCCATTTAAAATTTTTTCCTAAGAAGAGAAAAATGTTAAACTATGATTCTGAATTTTCTCAAAGAAGAGAAAAAAGATCAAGTTCTAATCTGAATTTTTCCGAAGAAAAGAAAAGTTACAGCATCTAATACAGCATATCAAATAATCTTAGTGTGAAGGTTTCACATGCCTATCCGCAAGAAATGTAGAATTTGCTGCTTTTTCGATGATAATATGTAAAAATGAAAAATTCAACGTGGTAAGATTGGTGTATGTGTGCTAGTAGTCAAACAACTTCACCCTTTTGTGAAGAGTCAGAGGGAAAAATCATAGAAAATCTTGGTTATTCACTGTATCAATAACAAAAAATAGAAATTCAACGTGGTAATTTTCGTGAATGTGTGCTAGTAGTAAAAAAAAACTTCACAATATAGTGAAGAGTCAGGTGGGAAAATCTTAGAAAATGTAGGCTATTCACTGTATCAGTGAAAAATACATAATGTTGCCTTTAATCTAAGTCTTGTATTCTATTGAAGCAAGTTTGATGTTTGAAGAAGAGGAAACACTCGTAAAGGGTGTAACGTGTCTTTACAGAGGTTACAAAATAAAATACAGCACATCAAAGAAAATTAATTTTGAGGTTTTACGCTTAATCCACAACAAATGTAGAATTTGTTGCTTTTTCGTTGAAAATAGGCAAAAAAATTCAATGTGGTAAGATCGGTGAGTGTTTATTAGTAGTCAAAAAATTAACAATTTCGTGAAGGTTTAGATGGAAAAATCTTAGAAAATCTTGATTATTCGCTGTGTCAGTGAAAAATCCTCGACAATTTTGTCTGTAATCTAAGTTTTGTATTCTATTGAACAAGTTGGAATTTGGAAAAAAAAATAGGGCAACACTCGCAAAGAGTGTAAAGGGCTTTGATAAAAGTTACTGCATCAAATAAAGTTCATCAGAGAACCTTAATTTTGAAGTTTCACCTGCCTATCCGCAAGAAATGTAAAATTTGTCGCTTTTTCGTTCAAAATATGCAAAAATGAAAAATTCAATGTGATCAGATTGATGAAACTGTGCTAATGGTAAAAACTTCACAATTTCGTGAAAAGTTCATAGAAAATTCTTAGAAAATCTTGGTTATTCACTGTATCAGTGAAAAAATCCTCGGCAATTTTGCCTGTAATCTAAGTTTTGTATTCTATTGAAGCAAATAGGATTTTTGAAAAAGGGGAATACACTCGCAAAGGCTGCAACGGGTCTTGAGAAACGTTATAGCACAAAATACAGCATATCTAAGAACCTTACTGTTGGGGTTTAACCCGCCTATCCACAAGAAATGTACAGTTTGTTTCTTTTTCGATGAAAAAATGGAAAATTCAACGTGGTAAGATAGGTAAATGTATCCTAGGTGTCAAACAACTTCACCATTTCGTGAAGAGTCAGAGGGAAAAATCTTAGAAAGTCTTGGTTATTCAGAGTATCAGTAAAAAATCTTCGACAATTTTGTATATAATCATAGTTTTGTATTCTATTGAAGCAAACTTAATTTTTGAAAAAGGGAGAAACACTCCCAAAGGCTGCGATTGGTCTGATAAGAGTTACAATATTAAATACAGCACATGAAAGAACATTGGTGTTGAGGTTTTACACGCCTATCTACAAGAAATTTAGAATTTGTTTCTTTTTCGATGAAAATATAACAAAATTCAACGTGGTAAGAATGGTATGCTAGTAGTCAAACAACTTCAGAATTTCTGAAAATTCAAAGGGAAAAATATTAGAAAATACTGGTTATTCACTGTGTCAGTGAAAAATCCATGACAATTTTGTTTGTAATGTAAGTTTTGTATTCCATTGAAGCAAATTTGATTTTTTTTTTTAAGGGGGGAAACACTCCGATAGGCTGCAAAGGGTTTTGATTAAAGTTACAGCATCAAATAAAGCATAAAAAAGAACATTAGTATTGAGGTTTTACACGTCTATCCACAAGAAACGTAGAATTTATTTCTTTTCGATGTAAAAATGGAAAATTTAACGTGGTGAGATTGGTGTATCTGAGCTAGTAGTCAAACAACTTCACATTTCGTGAAAGGTCAGGGGGGAAATCTTAGAAAATCAGTAGTCAAACAACTTCACAATTTCGTGAAAGGTCAGGGGGGAAATCTTTGAAAATCTTGGTTATTCATCGTATTTAGTGAAAAATACTCGACAGTTTTGCCTGTAATATAAGTTTTGTAGTCTATTGAAACAAATTTGATTTTTGAAAAAGGGGAAACACTCCAAAAGGCTTCTTGATAAAAGCGTTAACATCAAATACAGCGAATAAATGAACTTTAGTGTGGAGTCTCACGCGCCTATTCACAAGAAATGTAAAATTTGTTGCTTTTTCGTTGAAAATATGTAAAACTGGAACAATGCCTTAGTGGTGTGAATTGGCATGGTATATCACGTAGGGTTTGGTTGCAAAAACTTGAATTACTGGATTGAGGAATAATTTTAAACAAGAAATTTTTGAAAAATGTCTCAGGAATGATTGTTAGGGGGTGTGGGGGCAGTCATATAATGGTAATGTGACGTCAATTGCATGGAATAACGTGTTCTACAGTCTAAAAGTTAAGGCGGAAGTGTTAAAAGAATTTTTTTGTGGAGGGAAAGGGGAGAGTGAAAATCGAACATGCATTCAAAGAAACGCTGTATGTTCGTTAAGAGCTCTCGAAAATACGTCAATAGTACCTAAAAATTTGCATCTAATATAAACCCTGCCCTCTGAAAATGACGGCTAGGAAGGTGGGGTAGTGGGCATCCGTATATTTTCACAATGGTATGAAATATTCATAAATTTAGTTTAAACAAACGACTGATTGTCATAAAAGCTCTCAATATGACTTAAATTAAGCCCTAATATCAAATTCCCCTCTAGAAATACATCCCAAGACTCCCACTAAATATGGAGGTGTTAAAAGAATTTTTCTGTCAGTGAGGGGGACGCTAAAATCTAACATACACTCAAAGAAATCATGCATTTTTTTTTAAAAGCTCTTAATATAGTTTAAATTTGTGTCTAACATCAGCCTTGTCCTCTGGAAACGATTTCTAGGAAGTATTTTTCTTTATTACATGGTTCTTTTTGCATATACTTTTTTTGGTTTTTATCGTGTTTTTTAACTTTTTTTCTGTGTTTTAGTACTGTTGTAAATTTGTTTGAATTCATAAAACTTTATTTACAATAAATGTTTTCCTTTAAATATATAGTTTATGACGATCCAGGTGTTTATATAATTTAAGAATCTATTAGCCTTTTTATTGCTACAACAAAATTAAGAGCAATTTTGTCTGGAAAACAGAATTTTCCCTCTGCTCTTATTGCGTCATCGATGTTACACCTGGCCAGGAGAAACGAGACAAGCTCAGAATTCTGCCAGATGTTTCATGGAATAGACAGAGGTTTGCCTTGTGACGTGACCGGAATGTGTTATTTCCAAAAAGTATTTCCCCAATACAAAATACTGGGAATAGCATTTTAGTCCTCTTGCTTGGAGCGCTGTCCCTTTGGAAGTAAATTAAACTTTTAAATCCTAGTGAGGACAAAGAAAAAAAAGAAAGAATAAAAAAAATGCTTTGAAAATAAAACGTGTTTAACGTTTCGCCCAAAACTAAAATGACCAAAAAGGTATTATGTGACAGTGATGTGTGCGCCGTCATTACGTAAGATACGTGGTATCATTACGCAACGTGCGTTCTGACCTTACATAAAGTGTGCGCCGTCATTAAGTTAAAAGAAAGAAAAATTTCTTGGATGTTTCGGGCAAAAACAAAAATGTTAAAGAAGTATTATGTGACAGTGATGTGTGTACTAACACTACGTAAAATGGGTGCCGTCGTTACATATGGTGTTATCTGTCGTTAGGTTACAATCAGGGATTCCTCGTGGGTTTCTGAGGCAAGGCTACGTAAAATTGTGTCATCCATACTTACACCTGACCATTTAAAAACGGGGTAAGTCGTGTGACGTCATTTGGGATCCAGAGGGGTGGATTCATATCAGCTGTGTTCCCTTTAATAGAACCGGTGACCGCACTGGAAAGGTGTGAGGGGATAAGAGTTCCATTGCCCTTGTTAATTCCCTATTATTAGTACTTGTGTATTGCCCTGACCAAAATCTGATTAATTATACTGCATCATCTATATTACATGTCAACAAAAAAAGAAACACCTGGAATCTCGTGAATTGTGCCATGACATCTTGCCAGGGCTGCCGTGATGTCAAAAGGCTTGTTATTAGAATCCCCAGTAAATTTTCTGGGGATGTGACAGGGATCCCATATAAATCGTTTAAAGGCGAGGGTTTGTAGTGAAGTCAAAGAGCTGTCACAGTAATTCTATGGGAAACTACTATGGATGCCATAACACCAGAGGGCTGTCACGGAAATCATATATTAATCCGCTATATATGTCACAGTTCCTTAAATGCCCTAACTACAACCTTCTTCTTGCGAGTTTCTTTTCCTTCAACTTACTGAAGGCTTTGATTAACTGCATACAACTCGGTTCCCAATTTCACATTCTCACTAGCCAAAACCAAAACTTGAAACTCCAAATTTAACACCTTATCTTCTACGGCAGAGATTCGCGACTTTAATTAAGCTATTTCCTTATTTGAATCTGTCACATATTTTTACAATCTCGCTAATAAGTTTTTTACTTCTTTCATACTCACCGCAAGACCTTGCGGAGCAATTGAATTGGCCTTTACTGTTTCTAAAGTTATAACCATGTTACCAGCTGAAGATTCGATTGACAATTCTTTAGCCGATATATCTAACGAAACATTCGAAATGTTAGAACCCCAATGTTCTTGTTGCTTCCTCCTTTTTTTTGTCATCTCCAATGAGCCTCTTGAACAATGTCAAATATTCAAAGGAATACGCTGACCAGAAAGCACTTTTTTACCCACTTGGAGTGAAACATGCAATTTTATTTATGGGCTATTAATTGATATAATTGTTGTGAAGTGTTATTTGTGGTATTTGGGGGTTGTAGTCGTAGATGCCTTTATTCTCCCTTTATAGGGGAGATAAACTCTGGCCCTAAGGTAATTAAACTTTGGTAACGTGCCTTAGGCTATGACCGAACTAATGAGGCGTACCGACTGGGGATGTTCGAGAGGCTAAAAATAGATCGTAGAGAGGTTGACTAAAATACAATACTTTTATTCATTACCATATAATATAATCGGATATAATCTGTCTACTGGGACTGGCTGTCCCAAGTAGCCCACAAGTCTCAATAAAACAACAATAAAATATAAATAAGATACTTAGACACTTACAATTATAAGACAAGGTCCCAAAGTATTTCTAAAACAACGGACCAGAGGTCAGTCGGCATAGAGTTAGTAAGAGATTTTTCCTTCCGATAAAATGTATCTTTTATACATTTTTATCAACCACACCTTCCCACGTAAATGCTAGGAAGTGGTTATTTCTCAATTTCCCGTTAAGCAGAGCTTAGCAGGATATGTTTCTTATCTTAATAAAAAAAAGTGGTATTCCAAAACTTCATATTGCGTCACATACATTTTTACTAAATTAATAATTAACTAATATTAGAAAGCTTTACCACAATACTCCCCATTTAAAGAAGAATTGTCCCAATTCTCAATATTTTACTTTTAAAACAACTTAATATCGTTTACAGCTATTATGCTGCCATCTTTGGGTCATTATGTGCATCTACCCTCAATGGGTTTCCTTAGGGTTATGTTCTGGTCCAATATAGGCCATGTTTTTTTTTTGTCGAAGGATTTCAATTTGAAATTCATCCTTGTTTCTCTTTTTCTCTGTCTCTAGGACTGACAATTGCTCTTTTACCCTCTTCATATGCATCTTCTGTTTTACTTGACCCCTAGCGGCCTTAAACATAATATTAGTGGTTTTGCTTAAATTAGATTTATATTAGAAAAGTTTTATGAATTTTTTTTTGTTTAAATTCAATTCCCATTAATAATTTAATTTATCTGTGTGATGTGGTTGATATTTCGTGGTTGATATTACCGTGTGGTTGATATTTCCGTTTATATTTCGTTTTAGAAATGCCTTGGGTAAATTACATATAACAATTTGTTTTGTAACCACAGATTTATTTAAACACAAACACTTTACATTTTCTTCACATTTTACATTAACTTAATGAATGTTTAGACTATAAGCCATTTGCTTATACATCTTAAGCATTGAAAATTACTGATTTAGCTTCACTTTCAGTCAATAAATTAGCAGTAAATTCTCACTTATTATTGGATTCTGTTGACGTTGATTTCGGACAAGGGAAACATATCGGTCCTGGATAGAAAGATTATCTTGGGAGATACTAACTACAAGCTCTTGCAATGCACCAGAAATTGGTTGATATTAGCATCATACATGAACCAAAATTGGCTGAAGTTGCATCCAAACTTGGTTGATATCGGCAAAAATTTACCAAAAATAGGTTGTAAAAAAAAATTAGGTCTGTGATCTAAAGAAAAAAAATTGATATCAGCTCACAAACAAAGCATTAACGTTTGTATACATAAGGAAAACAATCACACACTAATAAATACAAATAATTTTTTTTTAAGTAAGAGGCTAATTATTTTCTTATTCGTTTTTTAAATACAATGTGCCGCTAAAATAGAAACTTCCGTTTCTCGTTGGATTTTAATTGTATTTATATTCTTTACATATTAAAATTAGTATTAATTATTAAACACTCAAAATACCATATTAAACACTCATATTAGTAAAGCATTAATACAGAATATTTTTTTTAACAACACCGCTGATTTATACATTGACCAGAAGTCACAAAACTTGAAAAGAACAACTACCCCATAAACATTGGTTAAAATTTTTTTTTAAGTTACTTTAAGACACTATGTAGTAATATAACCACACAAGAAGCATTTTTTTCAAGTTGATTTCTCACAAAGCTAAACTAAAAATTGGTATAACTCTCTTTTTCTAAGACAGAACACTCAAAATACCAATTTAATATATTTATATATAGTTTATACTGACATAAGTTATGTTGATGCATAACTTAATTGTTTAAACTCAGACAATAACTATGTAATCTTACAATTTATTTAAACACTGCAATGTTTATTCTTTGTACAAATTTTAAATCAATCCATCAAGACTTTTAATCTGATAAGTCTTAAACTGCAATTAAAATATTTACACAATTTGTTTTTAACTCTAACAAATGGATTTATACACTATAACAGAGAACTGTGATTAGCTGCTATTTAAAGGCTTAGCAACAGTTCTTACTATACGACTGTTATTAAAATTATACATTTGCAATTTTATACGAGGCAAATTCCATATTTATTAAAGGTTTGAAAATTACATTTATAACTGTATATTTCGTCAATAACATTTGTTCAGCTTACTCTATGTCGGTTCGTTTATACGACATTTTTATTTTTTTGAATTTCCGGTCATTGAGACAGTTTAATAGAGTATTCGACTGTCTTCTCTTTTTTCCAGTTTTAATGTCCTTTTTGGACAAGGCTTAGCTTACAGCTTATATCTGATAAGCTAATTAATTTAGCTATTCGTCTATTTACCTGTTTTGGCACTACCAATTGACTTGTGCCCATACCCTGAAGGTTTGCTTACCAGGGCTGCTTTCTGGTAGCTCCTCTAACGTTTCTAAGTTCTCTTGTCATCAGCTAGTTAAAAAGACTATGATGAACCTGCACACAAAATAATTCTGCACACAATAATCAAATTCTTTAAGGCTATTATGTGCCTTACTTTCAATTTATGTCATGCTAGTCATTTTTCTGAAAACGACTTCCACATATGAGAGCCAAATTTCTTTTCTTGCCTACTTTGAGCATTTTTCCAATATTTCTATTAATCTCGGCCCGCGTTTACCAATGTAACGGTGGCTCCGTAGTATTAATGCTACTTATTTGTACTTATTTAGTACAATTTTCATACTAGTTCGTTCGGCAAGTTCAATAAGTGCGTATAACAGAGTTTAACTGACTTCATTCTGACATTTAACTGACTTCATCGTGTATTTCCTTTTAGTTTCGTCTGACTATATTTTGAACTTGAACTTTTCTTTTTTATTGTTATTTACTTCAGTGAAGCCTAAGTGGTTTTTTCAAATCTTTGTCAGCTTTTTCAGTTTAATAGCTCTTTTCTAAGCCTATATTTATATGTCTCCTGTTTTATTCAACAGCTTTTACAAGTTTTTACGCCGATTGCCATTCTTCGGTCAATTTCATTATCTCCTTGTTTTTAAGGGGGGGGGGGGGTCTATTGTCGCAACCTGTATTATTTTGAAATTATTTAAGTTTCTTCGTCCAAAAGTGTTTGTATTCTAAAAGCACTTTATTTTCCAGTTGATTTTTAGAGCACTTTTATTTAACTTTTGCGCCGCATTTTCTAGCCCTCATTTTTTCATAAAAATGCAATTTTTACGATATACTGGTTGCAAATTTTATTCTAGATTTAATTACGATCCTTTTTGCCAAGGAAAGAAAGAAAATAATCCCATTGGCAAGGCTGAATAGCTTTGAATGCGTTGTTCCGTATCTGCGGTTTACTGATAAGCTTGAGTCTGGGAGAATTACAAGAATGAATTTATGTACATTACTGCGAGGTTTTTGTGTTGTGAAAGGTTATATTTTATTTTCAAATAAAATGTGGATACGTTTAGTTTCTGTTAAGGTTCGACGGTTTGGGATTTGGGTGTTTGGGTTGGCACAGGTGAAAACCAATAATTTAAACTAGGGATCTCCTGTGCCAATTCGTTTTCTCAGATCCAATACATCGCTAGAGTTAAAATTATTATCTTGAACAATGAACTGTGGTTTGCTTGTGACGATGGGGTTAATTTTTGGCTTATTTTTAGTGGATTTTGTCCTTGGCTTTTACCTCCTGGTAAGTTTTTAGGTTATAATTTATTTTTGTATTGCTTTTCGTTTCTTTTACCTCACACTTTTTTTTTGTTTTATAAGTTTATTCTAAGTTTCGCTTAAATATTTATAGCGCTTAATTATTGTCTTTATTTTTTATTTTATTTTTTTTTTTTCCTTTTCGTAGTGTAACTAATAATAAAAAAATTATTATATTATATTATAACTAATTTTAATAAGATTACAGCTAGCTTGTACATGTCGCGATTCATGTAAACTCTCGCTGCCTTTCCCATTGTAACTATTTTTAAATTTCTTCAAAATAATTTTTTCAAATTCGACTGAAAGTGTCACCTCAGAGAGTCAAAGGTCAGTAGATGCATTGCATGTACTTAACAACTAGAGACCAGCAGTGATTGAGCTCAACTCTAAATTTGCTAGCTTCCAATGACCCTATTTCAGTAAACTAACCTTCTTCGTTTTTTTTTGTTTTTTTTTTATTATCCCCCCCTTCAAATATATATTTGAAGGAAAACTTGATGTTATCTATGTACCGATTAAAAAAGAAAATATAGATATTTCATTAGTGGCTTTTATACTCGTTTGATTTTTATTTAATATTTATTTTTTTATTTTTTTTTGTTATCATTGTTTTATTCAATATTAATCTGCTGGGGGCTGCGCTTGTTCTGCCTTTCTCCGTTTCCTGGTCCGAGTTCTGGACTCCAAATTTTTGCTTTTCTTCTTTATAATATTTGCAAGTTTTTCCGTGGTCTCTATAGTGTGGTTTACAAGGCTCTGAGTCCGAGTGCTGTTTTGTTGCCTCGTCAAATCTCTTTAATCGTTGTTTCTCTTGATGTTTGGCCTTCTTCATGAGTGTTTTAGCGACTTGTGCTGCTGACAAAGGAATTTCTTGCTGCCCCTTTGGTTTCTTCACTGTTCTCCATAATTTTTCTCTCAAAGAAGGTTTTCTTGACGATGGCCCAGGTTTAGCTATATCGCTTTCTGTCGAAGAATTTTCTGTGTCACATTCTGTTAGCTCGCGTCTGGTAGATGGCGTTTGTTCCAAAAGCCATTTTTGCGCTACGACTGTAGGTGAGTCTAGCGTATGAAAATCAGATAATTCTTTGGTTTCTTCCAATTTTTCTTTCTCTTTGGATTTAATCTCTGGTTTATTATGTCTTAAGCCAGTAGGTTGTGTTTGAGGCTCTTCTATGTCGCTTACATCGCTTGTATCCGATGTATATTGAACTTTTCTTTTTTTTTCTTGTTTGTTGTGGAAAGTTTGCAGCCAAGTCTGGGCTAAATATTCCTTCCACTTCTCCCAACTGTTGTGGTCGTTAAAAATGTCATAAAATTCATATGGTCTTCTGATATATACTGGTGAGATCGTTTCTTCTATTTCTTCTTCTGAAAGTATAGGCTCTGTTTTCCACGGTTTTGAAAAATATCCCTTTTTCATTCTATTATGGTGTATTACTTCTTCCTTTTCCTTATGCTGATGTTTTAGAACATATGTTAAGTTATTTGGTAGAATTTTTGTTATCCTATAAGGTCTGTCCCATTTCGGTTTTAACTTTTTGTTCCTTCCAGATTCCTTTTGTGAACATAAACCAAATCTCCTAAACAGTAACTCGTTTTATTTTTGCTTGTTCTGTCATATTTTTCTTTTTGTTCTGTTTTCGCATCTTCCAGATTGTCTTTAACTTGTTCCATAGCTTTTTTCATTCGCATTACCATCTCTTGCTTATATTGGTCTAAGTTGTAATATATTCTGTCATTTTCTATTTCATTTAAACAAATTCTGGGATCTCTTATGTGTTGTAAAAAAAATGGCGTTTCTTTTAAGTTACGTGAAAAAGCCGTATTTGTTGCAAAGACTACAAATGGTAAATGTTCATCCCATTTTTCATTTTTCTCTCTTGCATGTATTCCCAGCATGTAAGCTAATTCCCTATGCTTACGTTCAACTTTCCCATTAGCTGCTGCAAGGTAAGACGAGGTAAACCATCGTCTAACCCCCAGATATTCTGTAATTTTGTCTAATAATTTGGCTCTAAAACATGGCCCATTGTCGCTAAGTAAAACTCTAGGGAAAACCCCGTGTTCCAAAAATAGGCGATTCACCAAAACTTTCGCAATGGTTTTTGTCTTTTCATCTTTAATTGGAAAAGCATATAAATATGAATTAAAATGGTCTACTATGGCGAGCACACACCTGTTTCCTTTCCTGGAAACTGGTAAAATTCCCCCTGATCCCCAAACGTCTATTGACATTATTTCTCCTAACCCTGAAGGGGTGGGGTATTGACCTAATTCAGCCCTAGGGGTCTTTGGTGGCGAATTTTGTTTGGCGCACTCTTGGCAGCTTTGTATAAAAGCTTTTACTTTTGAGTACATTTTTGGAAAATAAAAATTTCCTTTCAGTCTCCCCATAGTTTTTGCTTCTCCCATGTGACAGCCAATCGTTGCATGTGCCATCTGTAAAACTTCTCCTTCCAGAGACTTTGGAATCACTGGAATAATTTTTAAGTCATTTTTTCTATATTCTTGCGATGGTCTATGGTATCTTACTAGAAGATTTTTACTTTCGTCCAGATCAAAATTATCTAGTTCCTTTAAAAAATGTTTAAAGTGCTCTGGCAGTTCCGTTCCTTTTGATAAAAAGGATTTCATTGCTAAACAAAAATCGTCTTTATTTTGATGCTTTGAAATATTTTCATTAGACAGTATTTCTACCCCTTCCATTTCGTTCTGGATGGTTGCTATCACATTTTCCTTCTTATCTGGATTTCGTGATAAATAGTCTGGTAAAATATTTGTACGGTCCTTTATATATATTGGAGTATATGAATATGCTTGCAGACGCAGTATCCACCGTGTCAGCCGGGCTGAAGTATTTTGCATCGTATGTAGCCAAACTAATGATTTTTGGTCTACTCTTAAAATAATTTTTTTCCAAGTAAAAATTGTCGAAAATATTCTGTAAATACTATAACTGCTAAACACTCCCTTTCAACTGTCGAGTATTTTTTTTCTGCTTCCGTCAGTGACCTACTGGCGTATTGAACTATTGATTCTACTCCTTCAGAATTAATGTTTAATAATATGGCCCCTATACCGTACTCCGAAGCATCTGTTTGCAAACAGAAGTCTTGTGACAAATCTGGAAGTTTTAGTATTGGTGCCAGTAATAATTGCCTTTTTGTTTCATTTAGCGCTTGTTTTGCGTCTTCTGGACATTCGAATTTACCTGATTTCTTTAAAAGGTTCGTCAAAGGTTGTGCTATTGTGGCATAATTTTTAATATATCGTCTGAAATAGCTTAATAGCCCACAAACTGATCTGCAGCTTTATTGATCTTTAGGAGGCTGTAAATTTTGGATGACTGTAAATTTTTCTGGATTTGGTGAAATAGTACCTTGGTTTATCAGGTGTCCAAGAAATACTATTTTTAGTACCACTATTTTTAACTTTTCTGGTTTTAATTTTAAGCCAGCTTTTTCAAACTTTTCCAGTATTTTTCTAAGTCCGATCAAGTGGTCTTCCAAGTTTTCATTAAACAGAATTACATCATCTAAATAAGCCAAGGTATCTTTTTTCCTTCCTGGTTCGTTATCTTTTAACACAAATTCATTAGGCGACTAAAACAATTTGGACTAAATGATAAGCCAAATGGCATACGTTGAAACGTGAACGTTCTCCCATCGTCTAAGATTACTGTAGCCTTATGCTTAGTTTCTGCATCTAAAGCGATTTGCCAATATCCTGCTATTAAATCAAAACTAGTGTAATATTTTGAAGCCCCTAACGCATCTAAAATCGAGTCAATTCTTGGTAACTTCATTACGTCTTTAACCGTGACGGCGTTTAGTGCTCTAAAGTCTATACATAATCTCCAGGTACCATCTTTTTTTCTGACTATCACTAATGGAAAGCACCAATCACTAATGCTTTCTTTAATTATACCCTGATCTTCCATTTCTTTTATTTGGCTTTCTAGCCATGGCTTTAAATGATAAGGTGTTTTATATGGTGACTTTTTGATTGGAGGGCCCTCTGTTGATATCTTGTGCGTGATTAAGTGAGTTAATCCGTAATCTGATTTGTGTCTTGCAAAAGTCCATTTAAAATCCCAAAGAATATTTTCCACCCTAGTTTTTACGTTTTCCGGTAAATGTTTTAAATCAAATTGTTGCAAAAAATCCATTTTCGTCATTCCATAATCTTCTTGTGGTTGCGGTTTTAATGAGGATAAATGTTCGCGGCTAGAAGTGAAGTTTACGCTTAATTCTGGACTGTTTAGAGATTTTATTTCTGAATTTGAAATCTTTTCTACTGATTCAAGTTCGACCTGGTTCAGTTTTATTTTATCATTACTCAGATTTGATAGTTTTAAGTATGTTATACCATTTTCCATTTTTATAACTTGATTTTCCACGAAAATCATTGGGTATTCTTTTATGGTGTACCCCCCTATCACGGCATCCATCGTTTTAACCTTTCCATCTTTTTCATTTAATGTAGCTAGAACTTGAGCTGTCGTTCCCCCTTCTATTGTGATTTTTCCGCTTATTTTTAGGTTATAATTCGAATCTTCACTTTCTTTATTTGTTGTTACGCAAATTTGCCTATTACTTTCATTTGCCTGGTTTATTGTGATTGTATTGGATATGGGTTCCCATACAATCCCGTATTTTCTGATGGCATCTACTCCTAGAATACAAGGAAATGGTAGCTGCTTGTATATTATTACTGTTACTGTTATTTCTTTATACCCTGCACTAAATTTTAGTGGACATTCTCCCAAAATTGTCAGCTTGTGCCCTGTCACTGATGTTAGGGTATTTTGGCATCTGCTTACTCGATTTTTGACACTAGGAGGAAATCTATTAAAGACTTCCTCTCGAATTAATGATTTAGATGCGCCTGTATCTAGTAAACATGGTAAATTTTGAAAACACTCAATTTTAAAACAACGCAGAATCGGTAGATTATTATTATTTGCATTTGTATCACAACATTCTAAACTATATAGGGGTCTTTGTAAGGAAACAGCTCTGTCGACCCTTACAGGCTGGTTTCTCCGTTTAAATGCCCACTGTTTGGCCAAAAATTTCTGGGATTATCCCAGTTTTCTTCAGCGCTGCTACTTTGACCCTGGGTATAGTTACCGTTTGCCTTCTAGGCCTAAATTCAGGAATATTGTTAGGTGTTTGCCAAGTATTATTTGTTCCCTGTCTTCCTAAATTTCTGTCCCCCTGCGTTCTGAATTGGTGTCTTGTCTTGTACGTCTGGCCTTCTTTGCGTATTCTATGCCAGCAATCTGCTGCATAGTGGTTTGGTTTGCTACCATAATAGCAATAAAATTTTCTCTTAATTTTTTGTTTATTTCCTGGTTATTTCTAAATATTTTTGATCTGTCCTTGTTGGTTCCCCAACTATCTGTCTTTGGTGGGGGAGGGTGCCCATATTTTCTATAGTTATTAGCTGCTAATCTCTCAAGGTCGTGGAATTTGTCAGCTACCTCCCTAGACGGCGACCCTCGGCCTCCGTCGCGCCTTTTTGGTTTTCGATTCGGCTCTTCAAAGTTCACCCTTTTCTGTCCTCTTTCATATTTTATATTTTCTTGGGCTCCTGTGTTATTTATTGACATCTGGTCAAACTTTTTCATAGCCCCGTCAATTTTTACCTCTGTTTCGTCTATTATTATAGCCTACTCTAAATTTTCAGGTTTTCGCGATAATATTAGTCTTAATAACTTTTTTGGCAACCCTTGGGTAAAAGTATGTAGTTGTACTTTCTGTACTGTCTCGTCATTTCCGCCTTTCTCTAATTGTAAACACACGGATCTACAAATTTTGTCTGCATATTCCCTGATACTAGTTGAGGTATCGAATGTGACTACCTCAGTTCTTAGCCTCTTGGAGATGCTTGTCTCAATGAATCTTGTTTTAAAAGATTCAATTACAGTACTGATGTCCTTGGGCTCTTTTTCCTTAATTACCTCAAAATGTTTAAGGGCGATTCCCTTTAATCTGGCTGCAACGCATTGCTCTTTGACCTTATCTTCAAACAATTCTGTTAGTTCGTCGAAAATTTTTAATTTTATATAAACTCATCTACATCTGAATTTCCCGCGTATTCTGGTATAATTTTTGCAATTTCAAGTACTGTTGATAGGGAAGTCATTTTTTCCTCTGATAATGCCATTTTATTTCAATCTACTATTTGTATTTAGCCTTCTCGACCCAGTTTTTCTAGCGACCACCAGTTGTTGTGAAGTGTTATTTGTGGTATTTGGGGGTTGTAGTCGTAGATGCCTTTATTCTCCCTTTATAGGGGAGATAAACTCTGGCCCTAAGGTAATTAAACTTTGGTAGCGTGCCTTAGGCTATGACCGAACTAATGAGGCGTATCAACTAGGGATGTTCGAGAGGTTAAAAATAGATCGTAGAGAGGTTGACTAAAATATAATACTTTTATTCATTTACCATATAATATAATCGGATATAATCTGTCTACTGGGACTGGCTGTCCCAAGTAGCCCACAAGTCTCAATAAAACAACAATAAAATATAAATAAGATACTTAGACACTTATAATTATAAGACAAGGTCCCAAAGTATTTCTAAAACAACGGACCAGAGGTCAGTCCGGCATAGAGTTAGTAAGAGATTTTTCCTTCCGATAAAATGTATCTTTTATACATTTTTATCAACCACACCTTCCCACGTAAATGCTAGGAAGTGGTAATTTCTCAATTTCCCGTTAAACAGAGCTTAGCAGGATATGTTTCTTATCTTAATAAAAAAAATTGGTATTTCCAAACTTCATATTTGCGTCATATATATTTTTACTAAATTAATAATTAACTAATATTAGAAAGCTTTACCACATAATGCGGATAGCTCTTAATTTGCCAGTTCTCCTCTCTAATAAACGATTGTCTTGCCATTATCATACACAATTTTTTCATCTCCTTTTTTCTCTTCCCATACACCTGGCGTCACATAACAAATAGGTTAGGATGCAATCGAAGCTACCTGATAAAATGTATTCAAGTAATTAGTAATTTATAGATTTTTTATATTTAGAAAATACGATAATCCTGAAGTTAAATGAAGTTAAATACGTATCAAATGAAGTTATAGATAACAATGCTAGACAATCAGTTACCAGTTTACAGGTTGAACTTTTTCAAATACACTTCTAGCTATGTGTTAGCTTTGTGTGTGTTTTCAATCTGATTAAGAGGGAAAGTGGATTCGTATTGTAATTTTTGTCTGTTTGTGTAATAGCCAACATATTATCGCTAGCGTATCTAAGAAGTTTTTGCAAATAGTGTTTTAATTTCTCATGCACAGTGGGTCAAACTCGACGAACAAATATTAGAGATTAGTACGCAATTTTTGTTTTTTTGTTTTTTTTTAGAAAATGTTGGTAATATACATTGTCTGTTATAGCGATCACACTCCAGTTCTTTATCTAAGTAAAACCAATTTCTATGTCTGGCTTAGTGTCAGTGAGATAAACTACTATACAGTCATATTTTAATTAATTATCTAATGTAGAGAGTTTGTTAAGTGATCCTCTTTGGCTTTACCTTATGATGCTTGCTACATATAGTGACTACACTCAAGTTCTTGATCTGAGTAAAACCGATTTAAATGTCTACATTCAGAGATAATTAACTAAGTCTCAGCGAGATCAACCACTAATATTTTAATTATTTATCTAATATATAGAGTTGGTTAAGTGATCCTCTTTGATTCCATCTTATGGTACTTGACTATTATAGCGACCACACTCGAGTTCTTGATCTTAGTAAAACCGATTCTGCGTCCGCATTCAGAGATATCCGCGTTCAGATAAAATTAGCTTAGACTCAGTGAGAAAAACTACTATGCAGATATATTTTAATTACCGTAAGTATCTATTGTATAGAGTTGGTTAAGTGATCCATAAATCATTTGTTTATTTCATGAAACAATACAATTAGAAAAATACTATTGCAAATTTCCACATTTTTGTTTCAAGCAACATAGTATTTCGAATAAAATGTTTATATTTTGAATAAAGCATTTGCTTTTCATGAAACAATAGAATTTGGGCAACACTATTGCATATTTCCGCATTTTATTCCAAGCCACATAGTATTCCGAATAAAATATTTGGTATTTTGAATAATGCATTTGCTTATTTTATAAAAACAATAAAATTTGAGCAACACTATTGCATATTTCCAAATTTTATTTCAAGCAACATAGTATTTCGAATAAGATAATTGAAATGTTGATAAAACATTTGCTTATTTCATGAAGCAATACAATTTGAGCAACACCACTGCATATTTCCGCATTTTATTTCTCTCAAAATAGAAATTCGAATAAAATATTGAATAAAGCATTTACTTATTTTATAAAACAATACAATTTGATCAACATTACTGCATATTTCATCATTTTATTTCATGCAACATAGTATTTCGAATAAAATATTTGATATTTTGAATAAAATATTTGCTTATTTCATGAAACAATACTATTTGAGCAACACCACTGCATATTTCCACATTTTATTACAAGCAAAATAGTAATTCGAATAAAATGTTTGGTATTTTTGAATAAAGCATTTGCTTATTTTATATAACAATACAATTTGAGCAACACTATTGCATATTTCATCATTTTATTTCATGCAACATAGTATTTCGAATAGAATGTTTTATATTTTGAATTAAGCATTTGATTATTTAATGAAGAAACACAATTTAAGCAACACCATCGCATATTTCAGCATTGCATTGTTTAGCCCTCGAATGGGATGAGTATACTTTGAAATAATGAATACCATTGAGAATAAGAGGGAGGAGATCACTAACACCACAAAAGAAATTAAAGACAGTGATATAATTAATACAATTGAGAATAAGAGGAAGGAGATTAATAATACCACCAAGGAATTAAAGACAGTTATATAATGAATAACATTGAGAATAAGAGAAAGGAGATCGTTAATATCACTAAGAAAAAGTATTATGTTCATATTCGTAAATTTTATAAATAATAAAAAAAATTGTTTCTCATATTTCAATTTGCATGTTCAGAAAAGACACACAAACACACACACACACACACACACACACACACACACACACACACACACACACACACACACACACACACACACACCACACACACACACACACGCACACACACACACACACACACACACACACACACACACACACGTGCACTAACACTACGCAAAATGGGCGCCGTCGTTACATATGGTGTTATCTGTCGTTAAGTTACAATCAGAGATTCCCCGTGGGTTTCTGAGGCAAGGCTACGTAAAATTGCGTCATACATATTACACCTAACCATTTAAAAAGGGTTAAGTCGTGTGACGTCATTTGGGATCCAGAGGGGTAGATTCACGCAAGCTGTGTTCCCTTCAATAGAACCGGTGACCGCATTGGAAAGGTGTGAGGGGATAAGAGTTCCATTGCCCTTGTTAATTCCCTATTATTAGTACTTGTGTATTACCCTGACCAAAATCTGATTAATTATACTGCATCATCCATATTACATGTCAACAAAAAAGAAACACCTGGAATCTCGTGAATAGTGCCGTGACATCTTGCCAGGGCTGCCGTGACGTCAAAGGGCTTGTTATTATAATCCCATGTAAATTTTCTGGGGATGTGGCAGGGATCCCATGTTAATCGTTTAAAGACAAGGGTTTGTAGTGAAGTCAAAGAGCTGTCACAGTAATTCTATGGGAAACTGCTATGGATGTCATAACACCAGAGGGCTGTCACGGGAATCATATATTAATCCGCTATATATGTCACGGTTCCTTAAATGCCCTAACTACAACCTTCTTCTTGTGAGTTTCTTTTCCTTCAACTCACTGAAGGCTTTGATTAACTGCATACAACTCGGTTCCCAATTTCACATTCTCACTAGCCAAAACCAAAACTTGCAACTTCAAATTTAACACCTTATCTTCTACGGCAGAGATTCACGACTTTAATTAAGCTATTTCCTTATTTGAATCTGTCACATATTTTTACAATCTCGCTAATAAGTTTTTTACTTCTTTCATACTCACCGCAAGACCTTGCGAAGCAATTGAATTGGGCCTTTACTGTTGCTAAAGTTATAGCCATGTTGCCAGCTAAAGATTCGATTGACAATTCCTTAGCCGATATATCTAACGAAACATTCGAAATGTTCGAACCCCAATGTTCTTGTTGCTTCCTCCTTTTTTTTCGTCATCTCCAATGAGCCTCTCGAACATGTCAATATTCAAAAGAATGCGCTGACCAGAAAGCACTTTTTTACCCACTTTGAGTGAAACATGCAATTTTATTTATGGGCTATTAATTGAGCTAATGCGGATAGCTCTTAATTTGCCAGTTCTCCTCTCTAATAAACGATTGTCTTGCCATTATCATACGCAATTTTTTTACCTCCTTTTTTCTCTTCCCATACACCTGGTGTCACATAACAAGTAGGTTAGGATGCAATCGAAGCTACCTGATAAAATGTATTCAAGTAATTAGTAATTTAGAGATTTTTTATATTTAGAAAATACGATAATCCTGAGGTTAAATGAAGCTAAATGCGTATCAAATGAAGTTACACATAACAATGCTAGACAATCAGTTACCAGTTTACGGGTTGAACTTTTTCATATACACTTCTAGCTATGTGCTAGCTTTGTGTGTGTTTTCAATTTGATTAAGAGTGAAAGTGGATTCGTATTGTAATTTTTGTCTGTTTGTGTAATAGCCAACATATTATCGCTAGCGTATCTAAAAAGTTTTTGCAAATAGTGTTTTAATTTCTCATGCACAGTGGGTCAAACTCGACGATCAAACATTAGAGATTAGTACGCAATTTTTTTTTTTTTTTTTTTTTTTTTTTAGAAAATGTTGGTAATATACACTGTCTGTTATAGCGATCACACTCCAGTTCTTTATCTAAGTAAAACCAATTTCTACGTCTGGCTTAGTGTCAGAGAATAAACTACTATACAGGCATATTTTAATTAGTTATCTAATCTAGAGAGTTTGTTAAGTGATTCTCTTTGGCTTTACCTTATGATGCTTGCTAATTATAGTGACTACACTCAAGTTCTTGATCTGAGTAAAACCGATTTAAATGTCTACATTCAGAGATAATTAACTAGGTCTCAGCGAGATCAACTACTAATATTTTAATTATTTATCTAATGTATAGAGTTGGTTAAGTGATCCTCTTTGATTTCATCTTATGGTACTTGACTATTATAGCGACCACACTCGAGTTCTTGATCTTAGTAAAACCGATTCTGCGTCCGCATTCAGAGATATCCGCGTTCAGATAAAATCAGCTTAGACTCAGTGAGAAAAACTACTATGCAGATATATTTTAATTACCGTAAGTATCTATTGTATAGAGTTGGTTAAGTTATTCATAAATCATTTGTTTATTTCATGAAACAATACAATTAGAAAAATATTATTGCAAATTTCCACATTTTTATTTCAAGCAACATAGTATTTCGAATAAAATGTTAATATTTTGAATAAAGCATTTGCTTTTCATGAAACAATAGAATTTGAGCAACACTATTGCATATTTTCGCATTTTATTTCAAGCCACATAGTATTCCGAATAAAATATTTGGTATTTTGAATAATGAATTTGCATATTTTATAAAAACAGTAAAATTTGAGCAACACTATTGCATATTTCCACATTTTATTTCAAGCAACATAGTATTTCGAATAAGATATTTTTCAAATGTTGATAAAACATTTGCTTATTTCATGAAGCAATAAAATTTGAGCAACACCTCTGCATATTTCCGTATTTTATTTCTGGCAAAATAGTAATTCGAATAAAATGTTTGGTATTTTTGAATAAAGCATTTACTTATTTTATAAAACAATACAATTTGATCAATACTATTGCATATTTCATCATTTTATTCCATGCAACATAGTATTTCGAATAAAATATTTGCTTATTTCATGAAACAATACTATATGAGCAACACCACTGCATATTTCCACATTTTATTACAAGCAAAATAGTAATTCGAATAAAATGTTTGGTATTTTTGAATAAAGCATTTGCTTATTTTATAAAACAGTACAATTTGAGCAACAGTTTTGCATATTTCATAATTTTATTTCATGCAACATAGTATTTTGAATAGAATGTTTGATATTTTGAATTAACACACACACACACACACACACACACACACACACATACACACACACACACACACACACACCACACACACACACACACACTCACAAACAAACACACACACACACACACACACGAACACACACACACACACACACACACAAACACGCACACACACACACACACACACACACGCACACACACACACACACACACACACAAACACACACACACACACACACAAACGCACACACACACACACTACACACATACACAAACACAACACACACACACACACACACACACACACACACACACACACACACACACACACACCATACAAACACATACACACAAACACACACACGCACACACACATATATACAGACACATACACACACACAGAGAGAGACACACAGTATTTTTGATAAGTATTAGCTGAAATGTATTGCTTAGTATTATGGTATGCATAAAGTTGAAATTAATAAAGTAATATCTACTCTAAGCGATGGTATGAGAGCCCTGTGAGGGAAATGATAGAATAACTTCTGCTGAAAAGTATTGCTTAGTATTGGGTAATGTATAAAGTCGAAATGGAATAATATCTTTTGAAAAGTATTGCTTAGTATTGGGGTATGCATATAGTCGAAATTAATGAAGTAATGTCTATTCTAAGTGATTATATGACAACTCTATTAGAAAAACGATAGAATATTGTCTTTTTGAAAAGTATTGCTTAGTATTAAGGTGTGCATAAAGTCGAAATTAATAAAGTAAATATCTGTTCTAAGTTATGATATGACTGCCCTATAAGGGAAATGATAGAATAATGTCTTTTGAAAATACTCCTTCTGTAGCGAGTACCAAGATATTGAAATTAGCATTCGAGGAATCGTATCAGTTTAAACCTTATGTATACTCCAATAATATGTAATAATTTTCAATAGGTATATTTTCCTAACTCCAACAAAGTAATGGATAAAATATTTTTATTTAAATAGCGAAATGTAGAATATTAACATACAAAATATGTTACATACATTTTTACACATTATTAATATCATTGAACAACTTTGGACGTTATGAATCTGTTCCATAAAATATTTCATCATGGTCTCTCTAGATAGTGTGGGTATTCTCGTGTCTTAGTTCGTAATGAGTAGAACAATCATTGCTTATATCTGTTGTTATATTATCAATGCTATTAATAATGTTAACGAGCGCTTTGTTTTCCATCAATTCGTCTTTATATTGTTTGGTGATAATATCTACCAATGCCTTTTTTATTTTGCTAACGATTTCATTGTCTATTACCACATTATTTTTACATAGTCGGCAGTTTTGGCATATAGATAAAATATGTTTTATGATATTGTTGCAGCAGTATGCCTTTCTTTTTTCGTTGCTTTCATTTGAATGCTAATACCAGAACGGTTGTGATAGGGTCTATCAACAGGCAACATGTTACCTGCACAATGAGCATCAGGTACCCATAGAGTGAAATACATAACTTCATCTTCAACTTCATCTTCATCTCAGGATCATAAACTGAATGCAAGTATGTTTCGCTTTTGAAGTCTTCTAAGTTGAATAATGGTATGTCTTTATCCCTTTTTCCTAGCAAGAGCTTATCAGTCGGCACGTTTCCCTTAACATAAGCAGCTTGCATACTGAAAAAACTGCATATTTCTGAATTTTCTCTTGTACTTGTTTTATTTCATAATCATTTTCATTACGTAGTTTTATGATTTTATCGTAAAAGCCATTTCGATTTATAACATTTTATGTTGGATACCATTTTTTTTATCATACTTAAACATATTGTATTTGACGTTCCATTTATAGCTATAACCTTCACAGCATTGTTCATCTAACAACACGAAACCTGATTCGAAAACAACCCCAGTCGAGGAATGTTTCAGTCCAATATGTTCTGTGTCAATCACGACAAACATTATAATAACTGAGAAAAAAATAAAAAAATACACAGATATACTAATAGTCATAGCAGATATAGTTCTATAGTAAAGATCGATGTGGGTATAATGTCCTATTCTTTTGTTGTTGTTGCCTTATTGGGAATTACTGTGTTAATGATCATTCCCCTTCGATACTTCGTATCGAAGGAGCTGTCGCACGAACTTCAAAAAGGGCTCATTCGATTTAAAATAGAAAGGGCTGACGCTCTTTTTAATAGTCGAAAGTGATTGGAAGGCAGCTAAAGCCCCTCCTACGCCCACCCTTTCATTTGCCCATTATGTTTAAAAAGTAAATGTTGCCTTGAGATTAAATCAAAATGAACTGTGTTAATGCTAATTCCCAATAGGGCATCTCAGCAGTATCCCAAGAACGACTGTGGGTATTATGTTCAAACTTTCGGGGCTACTTCTGCTCTTAAAGTTTAACCAAATCAAAATAGTATAAGTGTATTCAAGCTATCAAAAAAGTAAACAGATTTTTTTTACGAATGGTATCAAGTTTTCCATTTCAGGTCAACTAGAGGAGGTATGAAACTAAATTAAACACTACTATTTGTGTCTAGGTTTTTTAAAAGGGTGTATATTGTTAAAAATTACAGAAAATTTTTCTCCGGCATACAAATAGCAGGCCAACTATGAAGTATAAAAAAACGAAAAGATTTAAAGTGTTATTTTATTTTTCCCTGAAAAGATTATGTCAATATAAAACGAACAGAAATTAATTAAAAAACTTTTTCTACTAAATAAGTTTTTCAAAGAAAGTAAAGAACTCCATTAAAGTGTTCTTTTCTTAGATTTCTTCTTCTACGTATAGGTAATCATTAGAAACGATAAGTTGCAGCAACTCGTCAGGATTTGAATTGTATTAATCTTGACATGCAAAGTCAAGGTCACATTTTCTACAATATAGTGTAACTTTATTTTTATTCAATCTCCTTGTGAGATCAATGATACTATTCTAATTCATATTATAAAAATCAGGATTCAGCAGGCGAAGAAGCTCTGTGGGTCAGGGTGACCCTCCCAAATAAATCCGTGATTGTCGGTACCGTGTATAACCCTCCAACTTACCAGATTACCAGCTACCTTAAAACCTCCCTTGAATATATTCGGGGCAAGTACGCTAAGTCTGCCATTATCCTTCATGGAGACTTCAACGTACATCATAGCGTGTGGCTTCACAGCAGAAATACTGATAGGGAAGGGTCGGATTTGTATGATCTATCTCTCTCTTACGGGCTGGAACAACTTGTTGATTTCGACACGTATCACGGCCCAAACGGATCATCTCGTCTTGACCTATTCCTTACAGATCACCCTGACTCCTTTAAGATAGACGCTCATGCTTTCACCAGTGACCACGTTGCCGTCGTTGCACGTGGAAACCGACGTATTCCGCCTCCAGTAAAGCATGAACGAACAATCTGGCTATACAAAAGAGGTGATTGGGACGGTTTGAGAAACACTCTTTTTTCTCAGCAGTGGAAAGCCTTCCTCCTAGAAGGCCGAGAGAAAGCTGCAGATAAGTACCAGCAGGTAAAAGTTGACTCTGTCGAAAAATATATCCCTTCAAAGCGGATCCAGGTGTCCAGTAAGGACAAACCTTGGTTCAACGCCCAGTATAAGAATACAATCCGAGCAAAGCAAAAGGCACACAAGCGATGGCTACTTTCAAAGAGCGAAGAGGACAGAATCGCATTCATAAATGCGCGCAAAGATGCAGTTCGAGCGATTCGGCAGTCCCGGGTTCAGTATAAGGAGAAATTCGCCACCAAACTTCAACTTGCTTCGGCAAAGAGTTGGTGGAAAATTGTCAAGGAGGCTTTACCGTCGTCCAAGGGGACCGCAATTCCTTCTCTCCAGGGTAACGGGACAGTGGTACAAGATCCACAGGCAATGGCTGAAGCTCTTGCTAAGGCTTTTGCCGAATTCTCAAATCTAGACGATGACGGTAGAGAATTGCCAAAATTCTCCGACCGAACCGACACTGTCCTGGAACGCGTGATTTTTTCTGCTCCCAATATCCTTCGCATTCTGCAACATCTGGATGTGACCAAAGCCACGGGTCCTGACAACATACCAAATGTTGACCTCAAATCCTGCAGTGCTGAACTAGCTGGACCCTTGTCATTGCTTTTTCGGCTGTGCTTTTGTTCCGGAACCTTCCCACGAACATGGAAGTCCGCCCATATTATACCTACTCTAAAGCCAGAAGGCGATCCAACGAGCGTGGGCTCCTACAGGCCAATTAGCCTTTTCTCCTGTGTTGGCGAAGTCTACGAGAGCGTCTCCAATAAAACACTTCTTCAGTACCTGGAATCAAATGACTTTCTAGGCGATCGCCAATATGGATTCCACCGGAAACGCTCAACATTAGACTGCCTAGTGGCCTAGTATCAGGAGTGGATAGAACTACTGGCAATGGGATACGACATCAGGCTACTATCCTTCGACATTGCGAAATCTTTTGACAGAGTATGGCACCGTGGCCTGCTAAAGAAACTCTATGTGTATGGTGTTCGTTGATGTCTGTTAAAAGTGATTGAGAGCTTTCTTTCCGATCGTTCACTGCGGGTTGTTCTTGACGGGTTAATTTCCCGCGAATATCCAGTGAAAGCAGGGGTACCCCAGGGCAGTGTCTTGGGACCTACGCTCTTCCTTATCTACATAAACGACATGGGAGACAACCTCGCAAACCCTCTGCATCACCTTGCCGACGATACCACGACACACTCAGCCGTCCCTAAACACGAAGACCCAACACAAGCCTCCCTTTCCCTACAGATGGATCTTTTGAAAATTGAAAAGTGGTCTGATGCATGGATGATCAACTTTAATGCATCGAAAACAAGGGAGCTTCTAATTACCCGATCAAAGGTGCCACGTGAACACCCCAGTTTCATCTTCAAAAATGAAGCTATAAAGAGAGTCGACGAGCTTCGTCTACTGGGGATTCCTTTCTCCACCGATCTCTCTCGGAACAACCACCTTGATCGGGTGAGAACCTCCTACGCAAGAAAGCTGGGAGTTACTCTTCGCTGCAAAAACCTTCTTCCATCAAGCTCGATCATCCCACTCTACAAGTCTTGCATCAGACCCTTAGCTGAATATGGATGCCCGCTATTTGCTGGTGCTCCAAAACGCTGTTGGCACCAATTCAGAAGATCCAGAATAGGGCAAATAGGGCGGGCTGTGCCTCTACACAAGAATTGCTCCAGCCTCTAAATGAAAGGTTTGATGTAGCGTCAATGGCTGTTTTCTACAAGTACATGAATTCGCGTCCCTCAGACGAGCTCTCTCGAATTGTGCCCCCCTTTGTCCAGCCAACAAGGCAGACACGAAGGCACACAGCTCGGTCTAATTATCTAAAGGGGGATACGCCGAAAATCGAGTACTTGAGGAACAGCTTCATCCGGCGTTGCACTTCTATCTGGAACAATCTTCCTGGGGATATTATTCCTGCAAATCCCTCTGTTGACACCTTCAAAAGAAGGTTCATAGACATTTAAAACCTCGAGGCCATTGAAAGAGGTAAATGAATAGCGGCATATCAGATACTTTGAAGTACCTGGTGCCGTGAATATTGGAATAAAAAAAATATTTGAAGCAATGTCACAAACAAATTTTCATATGAAGAATCACTTTCTATAACAGCCAAATAAAAGTCTTTAGATTTATAATCATAGTAGCCGGTATCTTCACAGCGATGTCGCAAGAACCATACTCTTTTATTATTCCAACCGTTGAAGCCTAGACCAAGTTCTTCTTCGCAAAACATTTTAAAACCACGACGATACCAGTGTCTTAAAAATAAAATGAACTCGTGTTGAGGGTTCTTTGAAATCATGCAAGGGTAACTACTTTCCCATTGATGGCATTTATCATAGTGAAAATTGGAGTATAAGAAACCTCTAATATGAGACACACAAATCTCTTCAAGACAGTAATTACAGCATAATTACAATATATATTTATTATAATATATTATATATATTACATATATATCTATAATATATATTAATTATAAAATAGCATTTAAATTTATTATCTATAATAGTAATTATATATATATATATATCTATATAATATATATAATTTAGATATTTAATATATATATATAGTATATAATAATAATATATATATATATTATATATATAGATTAATATATATATATTATATATATATATATATATATATATATATATATATATATATATAATATATATATATATATAATATATATATATATATATATATATATATATATATATATATATATATATATTATAATATATATATATATATATATATATATATATATATATATATATATATATATATATATATATATATATATATATATATATATATATATATATATATATATATATATAAACCCCCAGGTACTATAAACTTGAATGATAAAACTTCTTTAATATAAACCCCCAGGTACTTATAAAAACACACCCGCTTTAAAGTTCCATACCGTGTTACAATACCCTGAATCCATGGACAGAAATCTGGTGAATCAACAGTATCTTTAATCGACGCCTGAAGTAACTCTTCTGTCTTCGCGGTACTAACAGCAACTGTGTCATCAGCAAATAATTATACCCTCTCATCCGAGGATTTTTAGCCATATCACTGACATTAAAACTACAACTTGGGATACAATTGGGCATATCATTAATAAATTATGCTGTATTAAACTGTATTAAAAGCCTTCTGTAGGTCTAGAAACACTGCACCAACCTCAAATCCTTCATCTAAAGCTATTTTAATTATACTAGTCGAAAATATCAATGCATCCTCTGTCTTCCTATCTTATCTGAAACCGAACTGATTATTAATCAACAAATTAAACTTCTCTAAAAAATGGGAAACCGATTACTAAAACCGTTTCCAATAAGACTAAAAATAACTGGCAAGACGATATTGGGCAATAATTACCCAAATCATTTTTATCACCACCTTTATAAACCGGTGTCACTTTGGCTTTTTTTAAACAATCTGGAAACCTTCCTTGACGGAAGCAATCATTAATCAGTGATGTCATAACACAAGATATAAGTAGGGAAAATACATTTCAGAATTTTTAGGCTTACAAGGTCACTACCGGACGAACTATTCTTCATACTATAAATAATATCCCTTAACTCATCAAACGTAATCATCTTTAAATTTAGTGATACGTTTGCAGGAGATGGTAGTTTAGATACAAAGACCTGGTCATCTGGATATGAGGAAATCATTTCGGTTATTTGTAGGCCTAATGAAGAAAAATGATTTAGAGATTCATTACATATCCCAGTACCATCTGCAATTATAACCTCATTAACAGTCACTTCAGTTGGTAGAATATTAGACCGCTGACCTACAACATTACGGATTATTTGCCAAGTTTTCAACGGGTTACCTTCAACATCCTTAAACTTCATACTAAAATATCTTTTTAGCCTCACAGAGGAGATTATTCAAAGCATTGCGGAAAGCGGGGTATTGCTCTTCATTCTCATCCTTAGTTTTTAAATCTCGTGACTTAAACAGTCTATCTCTTACATTTGTTTTTCGAAGAAGATCATGCGTTATCCATGGCTTCCTCCCATAATGTTTTTGACCTTTCGTATTCCTCACTGCTTCCACTTCCTTAACCATTTCTAAAAGCTTACTATAAAAGAATGTAAATTTAATATTTGCATCACTCTCATTTCCAAACAGAGATACCCAATCAATATGACCCATATTATGTTTTAGTTTCAATAGGGCACTACGATCAAAAAGTACAACTCTTTTACTCTGTTCAGGAGTTTCTCGCTTAGGGATAGATACCTCAAATTCTGAAAAAAAAACACCGAAGTTGTCAGACTCCAAATTTACAAGAACTCCTGACGATCTAAAAAATGCATTGGAAAAAATATTATCCAAAAGCTTAGCAGACGTCCTAGAAAATTTATTTGGGATGTTAATCGTTGGGAATAGACCACAAGACATGCACAAATTTAATAACTGAGAATTGACTAAAGACTCCATATCCAGCACGTTAATATTGAAGTCACCTAGAACGAAACAAGGATTATTACTAGTTTTTACTCTTGCCAGCTGTTCATGAAAATTCTCAAAAAAGTCTTGAATAGAACCAGAAGGAGGCCTGTATACAATTACTAGATATGCATAAAATGATTCAATTTAGCTTGTAATACTAGTGTTTCATACCCATTTCCTTATATTCACTTAGATCGTCTCGAACTCTCGCATGGATATCTTCACGAACATAAGGCGGAAGACCCCCGTGTTGACATAACTCCCGGTTCCGAGTAAACAAAGTATAGCCAGTTATCTCTAAAAGAGCAGAATTTCGGTCCCTCAACCAGGTCTCCGTCAAAGGAAGCACATGGAAAAGATTAAGTTTTGCTAAATTCGCTACAAAATCAAATGTCGTATTTAGGCCCTGGCAATTCAAATGAAAAATCTCAAAATCTCCCGATCCTCCATGCCGACACTAAGCCTCCTGAAAATCATAACTAAAAAAAATTTGAATCTTCGGAGGGGGGGGTCAGAAGCCCCAACCACTAAATCTAAATTTCTATTAATACATTCTTTAAAATTATTATAAAAATTTACCTTCTAATTTTCTAAATAAATTATACTACGAGCCCCCAGGGGTAGAACAAGATCTCGAAACACTACCTATTAAATTCCAGATGGCCTCTGGTGACCAATAGGGCATGTAACAATCACAATTAAATATTTACACTTGCTAACAAACTTCCTAACAATTCGAACATTACAGGCAACTTTAAATGCTATACAATTTATACAGTCAGAAAAAATTAGCATCTCGTCCAAAATATTGCTTAAATACCTGTTTGAATGCACTCTATTCATAATTAAATTTCCACATCTCAATTTATGTTCCTACGGATAATAAATTTTTACAACGGGCAAACAGTCAAAATTTGACTTATTATAGTTTATTTTTAGCTTATTCAACTTAGTGTTCTTCTCACTGAAATTTATATAACATACTCAACTGCATGGAAAAACTCTTCTTCAGTTCTCGCACATACCGTCAGATTAGTGTCACCAGCAAATAAAACTAATGCCTTCGCAGGAATCATATTTAGGTCTCCATTATATATCGAATCAACAATATTAGATAAAACTCCATGAGAAACATTGATATATGGCACATAATAGAGGACAAAGGGGAGATCCCTGTGGGACTTCAAAACCAACATCATATTCATGTTTAGCTCGATATTCATAATCCAAATATAATTTACAATCGCCTAGACAAAACCTCAACAGATTCATATCTCGTCATCTTATTCCGACATTATCCAGTTTACCCGATAGAATTTCATGATCGACAGAATCGAATGCCTTTAAAAATATCTAAAAATATAGTTTTAACTTTGAAATGTTTATCTAGGCCAATATTAACTAACATTGTAATAAATTGAACTGTATGCTCTTTAAATTTTTTCAGTCAGAAACAAAATTGGTTATTAAAGAAAATAAACTTTTCTTTTCTAGAAGTGTCTCAGTTCTAATTTAAAAAATCCTTTTTAAATTAGAATCTTGCCACTATTCTAAATCAAGACGGCTAAACTGCTATTCAAAGTATTTTGTATTGAGGAAATACTTCTAGGAAATAACACATTCCCGTGACGTCAAAAGCCACACCTCTGTCTATTCCATGACACATCTAGCAGGACGCTGATCTCGTCTCGTCTTCTCCTGGCCAGGTGTAACATCGATGATAGAAATCGCGCATAGGGAAACTTCTATTTTCCAGACAAAATTTCTTTTTAGTGTATTTCTAGCGATAAAAAGACTAAGGGATGCTTAAATTGTATAAACACCTGGATAGCCCTAAACATACATCTAAAGGATTACGCTTATTGTATAAAGTTTTTGTTTTTTTTAATTCAAACAATTTACAACAATATTAAAACACAGAAAAAAAAACAGTTAAAAAACACGACAAACAAAAATAAAACATTAAAAAGGTTATAAAAAATAAAGTATAAGCAAAAAGAACTATGCAATAAAGAAAAACACATCCTAGCAATCATTTACATAGGCCAAGGCTGATATTAAATGCAAATTTAAACCATATTAAGAGCTTTTAACGAAAATACAGAGCTTTTGAGGCAAGACTATGAATATTTCAAACCATCGTGACAATATACGGATACCCCCCCCCCCCTAACAGTTATTTCCCGATTGTGTGCTGACATTAGAGACAAATTTAAATCATATTAAGAGCTTCTAATGAAAATTCATCATTTCTTTGAGTGCATGATAGATTTTCATACCCCCCCCCCCACGAACACAGAAAAAAGTCCCCTAAAACCTACACATTTAGTGGGAGTCCTAGTATGCATTTCCAAAGGGGAGGATTGATCTTAGGGCTAAATTTAAGCCATATTAAGAGCTTTTAATGAAAATATCTCGTTTCTTTGAGCTAAACTTATGAATCTTTCACACCATTGTGATAATATACGGATGCCCATTATCATACCTCCCTAGCAATCATTTCCAGATTGCAGGGTTAATATTAGATGCAAATTTTTAGGCAATATTGAGGTATTTCCGAAGCTCTTAACGAAAATAGAGCGTTTCTTTAAATGCATGTAAGGTTTTCACACACACCCCCCTTCCCTCCACGGAAATAGTTCTTTTAACACCTCCAACTTAACTTTTAAAATGTAGAAAACGTTACTCCATGCAATTTATGCCACTCTAGCCTACCATTATTTATCTGCCCCCACACCCCCTACCAATCATTCCTAAGACATTTTTCAAATATTCCTTGTCTAAAATTCTTCCTCAGTCTGGTGATTCAAGTTTTAGCAACCAAACCCTACGTGACACACCTTGTCAACTCACCGTGGCATTATTCCATTTTATATATTTTCATTGAAAAAGCAAACAATTTTAAATTTCTTGTGGATAGGTGCGTGAAACCTCAGCACTAAGGTTCATAGATGTGCTGTATTTGCGGCTATAAAATGCAGCCTTTGGGAGTGTTTCCCCCTTTTTCAAAAATCAAATTTGCCTCAATAGAATACAAAACTTAGATTATAGGCAAAATTGTCGAAGATTTTTCACTGATACTGTGAATAACCAAGACTTTCTAAAAATTTTTCCCTCTGACTTTTCACGAGATTGTGAAGTTGTTTGACTACTAGAACAAATACACCAATCTTACCAAGTTGAATTTTCCATTTTTCCATCGAAAAAGAAACAAATTCTACATTTCTTATGGATAGGCACGTGAAACCTCAACACTAAGGTTCTTTGATATGCTGTATTTGATGCTGTAACTTTTATCAAGACGTGTTTCACCCTTTGGGATTGTCTACCTCTTTTTCAAAAATCAAATTTGCTTCAATAGAATACAAAACGTGGATTACAAGCAAAATTGACGAGGATTTTTCACTGATACAGTGAATAACCAAGATTTTATAGGATTTTTTCCCTGACTCTTCACGAAATTTTGAAGTTATTTGACTACTTGCATACATACACCAATCTTATCACGTTGAATTTTGTTATATTTTCATCGAAAAAGAAACGAGTTCTACATTTTTTGTAGATAGGCGTGTGAAACCTCAACACTAATGGTCTTTCACGTGCTTTATGTAATTGTAACTTTTATCAAGACCCGTTACACCCTTTGTGAGTATTTTCCCCTTTATTTCAAAAATCAAACTTGCTTCAATAGAATACAAAGCTTACATCACAGGCAAATTGTCGAGCATTTTTCACTGATACATTGAATAACCAGGATTGTTTAAGATTTTTCCACCTGATTCTTTACGAAATGGTGAATTTATTGACTACTAGCACACATTCACCAATCTTACCACATTGAATTTTCATTTTTGCATATTTTCATTGAAAAAGCAACAGATTCTACAATTCTTGTTGATAGGCGCGTGAAACTGCAAAATTAAGGTTTTTTGATGTGCTGTATTTGATGCTGTAACCTTTTTCAAGACACATTACACCCGGTCCGAGTGTTTTTTCCCCTTTCTTCCAAAATCAAAATTTTTTACTGATACAGGTAATAACCAAGATTTTTCGACTCTGACTCTTCACAAAATTGTGAAGTTTTTTTACTACTAGCACACATTCACCAATCTTACTACATTGAATTTTCTAAAATTATTTTTATATTTTCATAGAAAACGCGACTGAAGTGTAACTTCAATTTATTGTATTAAGTTTAAGTTAGGTTCGTTTAACTTAGCTTAGCATGACCGCTCATGCTATCTTAAATTAAATGAACCTAACTTAAACTAAGTTAACTGAATGTATTTAAATGCAGTTGCACTTCAATTTTGAATTTTTCAAAGAAGAAAAAAGTTTAAGTCTCTTCTGAATTTACAAAAAAAGAGAAAAAATTAAAATTTGATTCTGAATTTTTCCAAAGAAGAGAAAAAATTAAATTTCAGTTCTGTGGGTTCCTAAAGAAGAAGAAGTTCCACTTAAATTCGGGATTTTCTCAACGAAGAGAAAAAAGTTCAAGTTCTCTTTTGAATTTTCTCAATGAAGAGCAAACAAGTTACATTTCAATTGCAAATTTTTCCAAAGAGTAGAAATTATTCCTGTTGAATTCTGAATTTTCTCAATGAAGAGAAAGAAGTCTTAATTAAATTCTGAATTTTCGGTGGAAGATAGAAAAGTTATACTTCGATTTTGAATTTTTTCCAAATAAGAGAGAAAGTTCCAATTTAATGCTGAGTTTTCTCAAAGAAGTAAAGAAAATTTCGAGTTCTCTTCTGAATTTTTTCAATAGAAGAGAAAAAAATGTTAAAGTCCAATTGTGATTTTTTTCCAAAGAAGAGAAAAAGTGTTGAACTTCAACTCTGAATTTTTGCAGAAAAAGGGAGGAAAAAGTTACACTTCAGTTCTGAGTTTTTCTAAAGAAGAAAGAGTTACACTTTAGTTTGGAATTTTCTGAACCAAGAAAAAAAATGAAGTTCTTTTCTGAATTTTCTCAATGATGAAGAAGTCTCACATCACTTTCGAATTTTCTGTAGAAGAAAGATAAAGTTAAACTTCGATTCTCAATTTTTTCCAAAGAAGATATAAAGTTCCACTTTAATTCTGAGTTTCCTCAAAGAAGTGAAGAAAATTTCTAGTTCTCTTCATTATTTTTCCATAGAATAAAAATATTTTAATGTTCAATTGTGGGTTTTTTCCAGAAGAAGAAAATAATGTTGAACTTCGACTCTGATTTTTTTCCAAAGAAGAGAAAAAAGTTATCCTTCAGTTCTGAGTTCTCCTAAAGAAGAAAGTTCTATTTTAGTTCGGAATTTTCTAAGCGAAGGGAAAAAAAGTTCAAGTTCTCTGCTGAATTTTCTCAGTGAAAGAAAGAAAACCTCACTTCTGAAATTTTGATAGAAGATGGAAAAAGTTATGCTTCGATTCTGAATTTTTCCAAAGAAGAGAGAAAGTTCCGCTTTAATTCTCAGTTTCTTTTAAAGTAAAGAAAAGTTCAAGTTATCTTCTGAATTTCCCAAATTAGAGAAAAAAATTTAGTTTTCAACAGTGAAATTTCTTCCAATGAATAGAAAAATATTAAACTTCAAATCTGAATTTTCTGTGTAAGATAGTTAAAGTTACACTTCAGTTCTGAGTTTTCCTAAGAAGAGAGAATGTCCCACTTAAGTTCTGAATTTTCTTAAAGAAGAGAATGAAAGTTCAAGATCTCATCTGAGTTTTACCATGGAAGAAAAATTTTAAACTTCCATTTAACATTTTTTCCTAAGAAAAGAAAAATGTTAAAATATAATTTTGAATTTTCTCAAAGAAGAGAAAAAAGATCATGTTCGGATCTGGATTTTTCCGAAAAAGAGAAAAGATACAGCATCAAATACAACACATCAAATAATGTTAGTGTGAAGGTTTCACATGCCTATCCACAAGAAATGTAGAATTTGCTGCTTTTTCGATGATAATATGTAAAAATTGAAAATTCAACGTGGTAAGATTGGTGAAAATGTGCTAGTAGTAAAAAACTTCACAATTTCATGAAGAGTCGGGTGGAAAATTCTTAGAAAATGTTGGTTATTCATTGTACCAGTGTAAAATACTCCATAATTTTGCCTGTTATCTAAGTCTTGTAAGCTATTGAAGCAAATTTTATGTTTGAAAAGGAGGAAAACACTCGCAAAGGGTGTAACGTTTCTTTATAGAGGTTACAGCATTAAATACAGCACATCAAAGAACTTTAATTTTGAGGCTTTACACGCAATCCCCAACAAATGTAGAATTTGTTGCTTTTTCGATTAAATATGCAGAAACAAAAAATTTAATGTGGTAAGACTGGTGAGTGTGTACTAGTAGTCAATAAATTCACAATTTCGTGAAGAATCAGATGGAAAAATCTTAGACAATCTTGGTTATTCACTGTATCAGTGAATAATGCTCGACAGTGTTGCCTATGATATAAGCTTTGTTTTCTATTGAAGCAAGTTTGATTTTTGAAAAAAGGGGGAAGTACTCACAAAGGGTGTAACGGGTCTTGATAGGAGTTACTGCATCAAACACAGCACAAAAAAGAACCTTAATGGTTGAAGTTTCACGTCCTATCCCCAAAAAATATGGAATTTGTTGCTTTTTCAAACAGAATATGCAAAAATGGAAAATTCAATGTGATAAAGTTGGTGAATGTGTGCTAATAGTAAAAATTCACAATTTCGTGAAAAGTCAATGAAAAATCTTAGAAAATCTTGGTTATTCACTGTATCAGTGAAAAATTCCTCGGAAATTTTGCCTGTAATCTAAGTTTTGTATTCTATTGAAGCAAATTCGATTTTTGAAAAAGGGGGAAACACTCGCAAAGGCTGCCAACAGGTCTTGATAAAAAGTTATAGCACCAGATACAGCATATCAAAGAACCTTAGCGTTGAGGTTCAACCCGCCTATCCACAAGAAATGTATAATTTGTTTCTTTTTCGATAAAAATATGGAAAATTCAACGTGGTAAGATTAGTAAATGTGTGCTAGGAATCAAACAATTTCACAATTTCGTATAGAGTCAGAGGAAAAATCTTATAAAGTCTTGGTTATTCACAGTATCAGTATAAAATCTTCGACAATTTTCTCTATAATCTTACCTTATTTATTCTATTGAACCAAACTTGAGTTTTGAAAAAAGGGGAACAACTCCCAAAGGCTTCGACAGGTCTTGATAAAATTTACAACATTAAATACAGCACATCAAGGAACATTACTGTTGAGGTTTCACACGCCTATCTACAAAAAACGTAGAATTTGTTTCTTTTTCGATGAAAATATAACAAAAAACTACGCGGTAAGATTGGTATGCTAGTAGTCAAACAACTTCATAATTTCGTGAAGATTCAGAGGGGAAAATCTGAGAAAGTCTTGTTTGTTCACTGTCAGTGAAAAATCCTTGACAATTTTGCTTGTAATGTAAGTTTTGTATTCTATTGAAGCAAATTGGATTTTTTTTTTTTTTAAGAGGGGAAACACTCCGATAGGCTGCAACGGGTCTTGATAAAGGTTACAACATCAAATACAGCATATCAAAGAACCTTAGTGTTGAGGCTTCACGTGCCTATCCAAAAGAAATGTAGAAATTATTTCTTTTTCAATGGAAAAATGGAAAATTCAACGTGGTAAGATTGGTGTATATGAGCTATTAGTCAATCAACTTCACAATTGTGTGAAGTGTCCGGGGGAAAATCTTAGAAAATCTTGGTTATTCACTGTATCAGTGAAAAATCCTCGACAATTTTCCTGTAATCTAAGTATTGTAGTGCATTTAAGCAAATTTGATTTTTGAAAAAGGGGGAAATACTCCCAAAGGCCTCAACGGTTCTTGATAAAAGTTGCAACATCAAATACAGTGCGTAAATGAACCTTGGTGTTGAGGTTTCACGCACCTATCCACAAGAAACGTAGAATTTGTTGCCTTTTCAGTGAAAATATGTAAAACTGGAACAATGCCACGGTAGTGTGAATTGACATGGTATATCACGTCGGGCTTGGTTGCAAAAACGTGAATTCCTGGATTGAGGATTAATGCTAAACAACAAATGTCAGAAAAATGTCTTAGGAATGATCTTTATGGGGTTTTGGGGCAGTCAAATAATGGTACTGTGGCGTCAATTGCATGGAATAACGTGTTCTACACTTTAAAAGTCAAGGTGGAGGTGTTAAAATAATTTTTGCGTGGAGGGAAGCGAGAGAGTGAAAATCTAACATACATTCAAAGAAATGCTGTAAGAGCTGTAAAAAATAGCTTAACAGCTCTTTTGTTAAATCTCTCGGAAATGCCTCAATAGTGCCTAAAAATTTGCATCTAATATCAACCCTGCCCTCTGGAATTGATGGCTAGAGATCTGGGGTAGTGGGCATCCGTATATTTTCACAAAATGGTGTGAAATATTCATAAGTTTAGCTCTAAGAAACGACAGATTTTCATAAAAGCACTCAATATGGCTTAAATTAAGCACTTATATAAATCCCCCCTCTGGAAATGCATCCTAAGACTCCTGCTAAATGTGGAGGTGTTAAAAGAATTTTTTCTGTCAGTGACGGTGAGGTTAAATTCTAACATGCACTCAAAGAGATTATGCATTTTCATTAGAAGCTCTTAATATGATTTAAATTTATGTCTAATATCAGTGCACCCTCGAGAAATGATTGTTGGGGGGTACCCGTATATTGTCACGATGGTTTGAAATATTCATAGTCTTGTCTCAAAAGCACTGTATTTTCGTTAAAAGCTCTTAATATGGTTTAAATTCTAATATCAGCCTTGTCCTCTGGAAATGATTGCTAGGATGTATTTTTCTTTATTACATGGTTCTTTTTGCTTAAATTGTTTTTTGTCATGTTTTTTAACTTTTTTTTCTGTGTTTTAATACTGTTATAAATCTGTTTGAATTAACAAAACTTTATTTACAATAAGGGTAATCCTTTAAATGTATTGTTTAGGACGATCAAGGTGTTTATATAATTTAAGCATCTAATAGCCTTTTTATCGCTACAAGTACGTTAAGAACAATTTTGTCTGGAAAACAGAATTTTCCCTCTGCGCGTTTTGCGTCATCGATGTTACAACTGGCCAGGAGACACGAGACAAGCTCAGAATTCTGCTAGATGTGTCATGGAATAGACAGAGGTTTGTCTTGTGACGTCACCGGAATGTGTTATTTCCAAAAAGTATCTCCCCAATAGAAAATACTGGGAATAGTATTTTAGTCCTCTTGCTTGGAGTGCTGTCCCATTGGAAGGAAATTGAACTTTTAAGTCCTAGTGAGGACAAAGAAAAAAAGAGAAAGGATAGAAAAAGAAATGCTTTGAGAAAAACGCGCTTAACGTTTCACCGAAAAATAAAATTTCCAAGAAGGTATTATGTGACAGTGATGTGTGCGCCGTCTTTACGTAAGATACGTGGTATCATTAGTACCGTGTGGCTGACCTTACATAAAGTGTGTACCGTCATTAAGTTAAAAGAAAGAAAAATGCCTTGGACGTTTCGGGCGAAAAATAAAATGTTAAAGAAGTGTTATATGATAGTGATGAGTGCAGTAACATTACGTAAATGAGCACCGTCGTTACATATGGTTTCTTCTATCGTTAAGATAAAATCAGAGATTCCCCGTGGGTTTCTGACGCAGGGTTACGCAAAATTGCGTCATCCATATTACACCCGACCATTTAAAACGTGGTAAGTCGTGTGACGTCACTGGGGATCCAGAGGGTTGCATTCACGCTAGTTCTGTTCCTTTTAATAGAACTGGTGACCACTAGAACTGTGTTCCTTTTAATAGAACAGGGATTAGGAGTTCCATAGCCCTTGTTAATTTCCTATTATTATTACTTGTGTATTATCCGGACCACAATCCGATTAATTATACTGCGTCACCCATATTAAATGTCAACAAAAATGTAAACGCCTGGAATCCCAGAAATCATGCCAGGACATATTGCCAAAGCTGCCGTGACGTCGGAGGGCTGTTATCGGAATCCGATGTTAATTTCCTAGGGATGTGAGAGGGATCCCATGTTAATTTTCCAATCTGTACGTTTGAAATCCTATGTTTTTTTTCTATCTGTGTCACAGGAATCCCATATTATTTTCCTATCTGACCGTTTAAAGGCGAGGGTGTGTAGTGACGACAAAAACTGTCACAGGAATTCTATGAAAAACTGCTATGGATGTCATAACGTCAGAGGGCTGTCACTGGGACTCCTATATTCATCTGCTATGTGTATCACGGTTCCTTAAATGCTCCCACTACTACCATGTTCATACGAGTTTCTTTTCCTTCTAATCACTGAAGGCTTTGATTAACTGCATACAACTTGGTTCCCAAATTCGCATTTTCACTAGCCAAAACCAAAACTTGCAATTTCAAATTTAATACCTAATTTTCTACGGCAGAGCTCGCGACTTTATTTCAGCTATTTCCTTATTTGAATCTGTCACAGATTTTTCGAATTCCGCTAATTGGTTTTCTACTGCTTTCATACTAACCGCAAGACCTTGCAAAGAAATTTAATTGGCCTTTACCGTTGCTAAAATTATAGCCATGTTTTTAGCTAACGATTTGCTTGACAACTCTTCAGCCGATATATCTAACGAGACATTCGAAATATTAGAAACTCCCATATTCTTGTAGCATCCTCTTTTTTTCGTCATCTCCAATGAGCCTCTCGAACACAGTCAAATTGTGGTAACGTTGTTTTTCTGGTATTTAAGGGGATAAAGTCGTAGATGCCTTTATTCTCCCTTTATAGGGGAGATAAACTATGGCCCTAAGGTAATTAAACTTTGGTAGCGTGCCTTAGGCTATGACCGAACTAATGAGGCGTACCAGCTGGGTATGTTCGAGGGACTAACGGTATATTGTAGAGAGGTTGGCTATAATACAATACTTATATTCAATTAACAAATAATAATACCAGATATATATTTTCTACTTGGACTGGCTGTCCCAAGTAGACCACAAGCCTCGGAAAACTACAATAACATATAAAAGGATACTTAGACACTTACAATGGTCCGAAAATATTCCAAGGTATTTCTAAATCAACGGACCAGAGGTCAGTCCGGCATAAAGTTAGTATCAGTCTACCCCTTCCCATTAAATGTATCTTTTATACATTTTTATCAACCACACCTTCCTTTACCCAACCGACGCAATAGCTAGGAAGTGGTGATTTCCCAATTTCCCATTAAGCAGAAACTTGGAAGGATATATTCCTTATCTTAATTAAAAGTGGTGTTTCTAAACTTTGTATTTGCGTCTTAATATATTTTTCCTAAATTCCAAATGGACTAAATTAGAAGCTTTACCACAATACTCCACATTTAAAGAAGAGTTTCCCACAACTCTCAATACTTTACTTTTAAAAACAACTTAATTTTGCTTACAGCTATTATGCTGCCATCTTTGGGTCATTATGTGCTTACACTCTCAATGGGCTTCCTTAGGGTCATGTTTCTGGTCCAATAAAGGCCGTGTTCTTTTTTCGTCGAAGGATTTCAATTTGAAATTCATCCTTTTTTCTTTTTTTTCTGTCTCTAGGACTGAAACATACTCTTTTTACCCTTTTCATATGCATCTTCTGTTTTAGCTTGACCCAAGCGGCTTAAGCATTATATTAGTGGTTCTGCTTAAATTATATTTAAAGTTATATTCAAAATGTTTATAAATTATTTGAGTTTAAATTTAATTCCATTAGTAATTTAATTTGTCTGTGTGATGTGGTGGAAATGCTTTGGATAAATTACACACAACATTTTTGGTTCATTTTGGTCAAATTTTCACATATTTTTCCAGCACAAAGCATTTTCACATATTTTAATAATATAAGCCATTTGGGCTATGTATCACATTCTCTAGGCCTAAATTAAGTTCTGATTTTATTTCACTTTCTGATGAATTTGTAGTAAAGTCTGTAATACTGCTAGAGTTTCCAAAATATCAGTTGATCAGGTATGGTTTGGCTTCTGATGGTATGAGATATTAGTATCAGGATACATTTGAACTGGCTTCAAAATTTGTTACTTTCCAAAATGCGTCAAAAAATGATTGAAAAAATGGATCCGAAAGGATGTTACGAAAAATTTGATTTCCAAAAAAAGCTAAGGCTATATCTAAAATAAATATTCACATTAGACTACACATAAAGCATAATGTTTTACATATATAGTAGAAAGAAACATTCAATTTTGTAAAGTTTAATTACTTTTAATTACTCTTCTCTCTTTTAATTACTCCAACAATAATATCCCGCTTAAATCGATACATTATGTTTCTGGCTGGATTATTCTTTTCAAACTTAATACTTAACAGATTATTTCACAATAAAAATATTTATACTTTGACTCGAAGTCAAACATTTACATATAACATTAAATCCCTGGTTAAAACTTAAAGAAAATAAACTATATATATAATATATATATATATATATATATATATATATATAATATATATATTATATATATATATATATATATATATATATATATATATATTATATATATATCTATATATATATATATATATATATATATGATATATATATATATATATATAATATATATATATATATTATATATATATATATATATATATATATATATAATATATATATATATATATATATATATATATATCTATATATATATATATATATATATATATATATATATATATATATATATATATATATATATATATATATATATATGTACAAGCAATGTGTAATAACTTACACAAGTATTTTTTTTTTCAAGTCCCAAAACTAGATAGGATATTTAACTACTGGTTAAAACTTAGCGTTTAAAAAAATAAAACACGATATAGACTAGCATTGGAATTAATTCCAATTAGTGTTTTGTTATTGCTTATAAATTATTAATGTAGAATACTTTTTGAATGATATAAAAATAAAAAACACAAAGACTAAACATATTAATTCACTATATTTACATGGATAGTTTAGGTTATATATATATATATAGATATATATATATATATATATATATATATATATATATATATATATATATATATATATATATATATATATATATATATATATATATATATATATATATATATATATATATATATATATATATATATATATATATTATATATATATATATATATATATATATATATATATATATATATATATATATATATATAGTATATATATATAATATATATATATATATATATATATATATATATTATATATATATATATATATATATATATATATATATATATATATCTGATATATATATATATATGTATATATATATTTATATATATATATATATATATATTATATATATATATTATATATATTTATATATATATATTATATATATTATATATATATATATAATATATTATATATATATATATTATAATATATATATTAAATATATATATAGATATATATTATATATATATATATATATATTATATATATATATATATTATATATATATATATATATATATATATATTATATACTATATAGATATATATATATATATATATATATATACTATATTATATATATATAATATATATATAGATATATATATATATATATATATATATATATATATATATATATAATATATTATATATATATAATACAATATATATACTATACATATATATAATATATATATATATACATATATTATATATATTATATATTAAATAATATATATATAATATATATATATATCATACTATATACTATATATATATATATATATATATATAGATATATTAGATATATATATATATATATATATATATATATATATATACTATATATAATCATATATATGTAGACTCAATATATATATATATTGAGTCTACATTGAGAGTTCATACTGAAAACACCTATTTTTGGATACAATCTCATTCATACAGTAAAACTGTCAATACAGTCAGACATTTGTGATTCCCTATGGTTTTTATTGAATTAATTTCATAATCGGATTTGGACTTGAAAATAGTTCACCTTGAACTTGGATTACATTATTTGACCTACATATTACATTGACCTACTACATATATATTTGATTGGAATACTCGACTGTCCTGGCTATGATAATTAGATTGCGCAATGACCGATCAAAATAGGAAAATTATTTTAAATCCATTACTGAACTTTGTCACGAGATCCATGCTTGATGGTGCAAAAATTGATCTGATTATCGGAAAAGCTGTAAGTTTTTTGATCATGGTACTATTATCGGTGCTGAAGAGTTTCTGTATAAGGAGCTGAATATTCAGATCCGAGGTGTGAAAAATGCAAAGAATGAAGATAATGTATTTGACATTTGTAACAGTTAAATCAGGCGGAAAAGGATAATTTGCCTGTTCCCACTTTTGTTCTATTCTCACCTTCTGAAACACCAATAATCGGAGAGGCAGTCTTGGCTACTTTAGTCTCGAAATCTAATGAACTCTCTCGGAAAATAGACGGCTTTTTAGAGAATGCGACGCATTCAGGCCCTATTTGTCCAGCTAGAATTGATACCAACGTAACAATTAACCCTGCCCCAGCTCCTACGTTTTCTATTATACTAAAAAACTGTCCTGCAAAACTGACCTCACCTAATGCTCGTAAGGACTTCGTCGATTAAACTTTGCCCTGAGGCCTCAGGTGAAATAAGTGAACTTAAAAATCGGCTTCGGAATGGAAACTTGTTGTTAAGTCAAAGCGTGCAGCGAATAAAATTGCCGAGAATGCTAATAACAGTACCTCAGGTATCTTAGTGAGTGTGAAATCCCCATTGTTTATAGATCCTGAAAGGTTTGTACCGATCGAATACGATGAGAATCAAGTAAAATCTCTTGTACCAAATTGCGTGAAAGTTTCACTGTGCAAAAAGTCCCGAGTGTTTAAGGTCTACTTTGAGTCAAAACAAAACCTGGATCAGTTCTTAAAAGTTTCTGTGAAAGTGGCTACGAAAAGCTTTCTGCACAAGCATTTGTATATCTCCCAAAGCGTTGTTTCTCGTGTCGTAATACTGGGCATCTGGCCTCGCAGTGCTCTAATCGGGTCCTCTACTCTCGCTGTGGATCATGTGATCACACCTCAAACAGTGCCTTTCCGTGTTCGGAAAAAATGTTCTGTCTAAAATGAAAAGTTACCGGCCATACTTGTTACAGTGTAAAGTGTCCTAATAACAACAGTCAACAAGCAACGCCCATGGTATGACATGGATGTGTCTACTACTACGCAAGCTGTACTTTCGTGGAATATTAATGGTGGACTTTTAGTCAAAATTCCCGTGATAAAAGGTTTGCTTTCGAATTGTGACGTACTGTACTTGCAAGAGCATTTTTTTACGAGTCATAGTTTAGGCCTTCTGAAAACTGACAATAATTTTATTAGCTATTCGGTGCCCGCCTAAACGATCTGCTTCTAGTGGCGCCCCTCGGGTGGTATTGCGATGCTTGTTAGGACCTCGTGCCGGTCGAGTATTTTTGATTAATGTGATTTTTTTTTCTTGCTGTCCGTGTAAAAGAGTATGTTATTGTAAACGTCTATCTCCCAACAGATTATCGCAATGACCGATCAGAATTTTTATTTACTTCTGCGTGTGAGAAACTAGGGTCATGCCTTTCAAAGATTCGCCTGTTAGGTAAGTGTTGTATTATTATAGGAGATTTTAACTGTAATTTAACTGACGCCTCGTTATTTCGTACTTCTATTTTGTCTGGTATTTTTGACGATTGGCTTATGATATTGCCGAAAGATCTTGGTTACACTTACACACACCATTCAAGTCACGTATCGAACCTTGACCATGCATTTTCTTCTATAAATCTCCAAGTGTCACCTGTTCACGTCGTTACTGATTTCCAACTATCAGACCACCTTCCAATATCTGTATCTATTTATTGTTCCTCTGCTCAGTCTACTCCCACTACACAACCACATCAGCCCCACGCCCAATTTTACAGGGATTGGGAAAATATCTAAGATGATCTTTTTGCTGCAGTAACTAATTCTGTCCTACTTAAAATTCATGTTTCGTTCCAGCTGCTCATGAAAATCCTTAATTTGATGCAAATGAAATAGGGATGTTGCTAGATATCTATCTTGCACAAATTTGCCATGCTCTGCAATGCGAAGAAAAAGCTAGTACACCTCTTAAACGTGTACGTCGGGGTGTCACAAAGAACTGGTCCAGTAATCCGAGCCTAGTTGAAGCTTGGAGAAAATCCAAATTTTGGTACCATTTGTGGCTCCAGTGCGACCGTCTTTGCTCTGGCTGGGTTTCTGACATTCGTCTTTCTACCAAAAGAAAGTTTTCAAGAGAACTATGTATCCACATGAAAAAGATAGTTGAAGAGACATCTCAGCAAGCTTCTCTGTCCCACCTTCCTTCTGGAGAAATTTATCAAGAGATCCTCCTAGGGCCCACCTATCTGCTCAAGTTATTCCTGATTCCGAATGTAATTCATACTTCTCTGCTGAATTTTCCCACCAGATGCCGCCCTACAGTCCGAATATGAAGATAAGCTTGATAAATTTCTGTCTAGGTGTCCAACCGACAATTTTGTTGTTTCAGCTTACTCTGTACTGCGAGCAATACAACGCCTAAAGCGTAAGAAATCTTCTGGCATCGATAAAATAAGCGCTCTTCACATTCTGCATGGAAGCGAGCTGCTGGTAAACCATATTGCTCTTTTGATGCAGATGATTGTTACCCAAGGAGTTGTACCGTCTTCTTTCTAAATCGGAGATCTCACTGCAATTCCAAAGAAAGGTAAAACTCCCAACCAAGTGCTCGTCCTTCCACCCTATAACACTGGCTACTACCTTCTGTAAGCTTTTGGAACTTCTGTTCATTGACCAACTGAACGCAAAATGCTATGTTCCACCTAACCAATTTGGTTTCCAGCCACGTCTCGGTTGTGCCCACGCTTTGTCAGTTGTCGCGAACACATTGATCGATGCCGATGCATCACGTGAAACCCTCGTGTTGGCTGGGCATGATGTTCGTAAAGCGTTCGACTCTCTCACTCACGCCACTATGCTACTCCATGCAGCAAAACGTGGAGTGAGCCCCTCATATATCAGAGCCCTTCGAGACATGTATTATCGTCTTAAATTTCGCCTAATACTTCACCCATTAGCTAAATTTGTCAGCTCCCAAGTATATGCACCAACCCCTAATATTTTTGTCAATGTCGAAAAGGTACCCGTCAAGGTGCTGTTTCTTCCCCTTCACTCTTCAATAATGAAGTTCTTGATGCACAGTCAGCTGTTCCCACATCATTCATCCTTACCGGTCTTGATTTATCCCTCGTATGTTATGCAGACGACATTCTGAATTTGAGCCGCACTATCCAGCGCATAAGCAAGATTTTTGCAACGCTACAATCTGAGTATGCAAAACTAGGTCTTCAGTTTAATGCTGAAAAGTCCGAAGTTGTATTCTTCAATTGGAAGCAAGCTTCGCCTAGGGATATTCCTCTCGGAAATAGTAGGATTAAGCCAGTAGATCATATCACCTACCTCGGTCTTCTCATTGGTTCGTCAGTAATGCACACACGACAACTATTAATTGCTCACATTGAGCGTACAGTTGGGTTATCATATGCTTCTTTAGTAACTAATAAGTTACGGTTCAACAGCCATCTTCTCTCGAAACTTTTTAACTCTGTCGCTCTATAACATTATTTGTACATATTGCCGTTTTGGAAAATGCTCACAAATTCTGACAAGTCAAAAATTCGTTCAGTTTTCTTCCGGTTCCCAAAATATCTTTTACGTTGTCCTCTTGGACGCGCAATTCTTATCTGATTAGAAAATTTGGCATTGCTGACCCCATTATAGCTGTGGAAAAGCAAATTCGTGCTTATAATTCCCGTTTAGTGAAGTTGAATCATCCCTGGTCGTCAGTATTGGCCCATTATTTAAGATGTATTTGTTGTGTTTTTTTTCGTGTTGTTTTTGCGCTTAGCGTAATTAATGCAGTTTTTTAAACTGACTGATGATTTAGTCTCTTTTCGTATGAGTCCAATTTAAGTGACGCTGGTTATTCTCAATTTTGGTGTCAATTTTTTTTTTCATAATATATTGCCTATATTACTAATAATTTAATTGTTTATTAATTATCGGTTCTTTTAAGCATATTGCTTTAAGTAAAGTTGTAAAAGGGTTCTTGATTGAATAATTTCTTAGTTTCTGTTATTTTATGTATATCGGAGTAAATGAATCATTTGTTGAGAGTGATCTGAGTTCAAGACCAGCGGGCGCAAGTGTCGTTTAAACTGTTTTTACCGTTTCTTGTCATATTTACAATAGTTAATATGATTATCTACTGTATATCTTATTTAATTCACTGTTGATTGTTTGGGTTTTTTTACCAATTACTGCTTGATGCAATGATGTTCATATTATTTATGTTTGTTCAGTATTTAGGAGCCTAAAAAAAGAAAAGAAACATGTCGCTTACCTACAGAGCAGTGTATAATTGTTTTTTTTTTCTTCTCATTTTGTGTAATTTGTTCTAAGTGCTGATTTAAATCTTAGCTCCAGCGTTCGTCACTACAAACCACATGTATAACTCTTAAGTTTATGTGTATGGCTTTTTTTTGTTTTGCTTGTTGCTCCGTCTTTTCCTTTTTTGTATGATGGGTTTTCAAATAAATAATATATATATATATATATATATATATATATATATATATCTATATATATATATATATATATTATATATATATATATATATATATATATATATATAAACTGACCTCACCTAATGCTCGTAAGGACTTCGTCGATAAACTTTGCCCTGAGGCCTCAGGTGAAATAAGTGAACTTAAAAATCGGCTTCGGAATGGAAACTTTGTTAAGTCAAAGCGTGCAGCGAATAAAATTGCCGAGAATGCTAATAACAGTACCTCAGGTATCTTGATGAGTGTGAAATCCCCATGTTTATAGATCCTGAAAGGTGTACCGATCGAATACGATGAGAATCAAGTAAAATCTCTTGTACCAAATTGCGTGAAAGTTTCACTGTGCGGAAAGTCCCGAGTGTTTAAGGTCTACTTTGAGTCAAAACAAAACCTGGATCAGTTCTTAAAAGTTTCTGTGAAAGTTGGCTACGAAAAGCTTTCTGCACAAGCATTTGTATATCTCCCAAAGCGTTGTTTCTCGTGTCATAAGACTGGGCATCTGGCCTCGCAGTGCTCTAATCGGGCCCTCTACTCTCGCTGTGGATCATGCGATCACACCTCAAACAGTGCCTCTCCGTGTTCGGAAAAAATGTTCTGTCTAAAATGAAAAGTTACCGGCCATACTTGTTACAGTGTAAAGTGTCCTAATAACAACAGTCAACAAGCAAAGCCCATGGTATGACATGGATGTGTCTACTACTACGCAAGCTGTACTTTCGTGGAATATTAATGGTGGACTTTTAGTCAAAATTCCTGTGATAAAAGGTTTGCTTTCGAATTGTGACGTACTGTACTTGCAGAGCATTTTTTTACGAGTCATAGTTTAGGCCTTCTGAAAATTGACAATAATTTTATTAGCTATTCGGTGCCCGCTAAACGATCTGCTCCTAGTGGTCGCCCCTCGGGTGGTATTGCGATGCTTGTTAGGACCTCGTGCCGGTCGAGTATTTTTGATTAATGTAATTAATTTTCTTGCTGTCCGTGTAAAAGAGTATGTTATTGTAAACGTCTATCTCCCAACAGATTATCGCAATGAACGATCAGAATTTTTATTTACTTCTGCGTGTGAGAAACTAGGGTCTTGCCTTTCAAAGATTCGCCTGTTAGGTAAGTGTTGTATTATTATAGGAGATTTTAACTGTAATTTAACTGACGCCTCGTTATTGCGTACTTCTATTTTGTCTGGTATTTTTGACGATTGGCTTATGATATTGCCGAAAGATCTTGGTTACACTTACACACACCATTCAAGTCACGTATCGAACCTTGACAATGCATTTTCTTCTATAAATCTCCAAGTGTCACCTGTTCACGTCGTTACTGATTTCCAACTATCAGACCACCTTCCAATATCTGTATCTATTATTGTTCCTCTGCTCAGTCTACTCCCACTACACAACCACATCAGCCCCACGCCCAATTTTACAGGGATTGGGAAAATATCTAAGATGATCTTTTTGCTGCAGTAACTAATTCTGTCCTACTTAAAATTCATGTTTCGTTCCAGCTGCTCATGGAAAATCCTTAAGTTGATGCAAATGAAATAGGGATGTTGCTAGATATCTATCTTGCACAAATTTGCCATGCTCTACAATGCGCAGAAAAAGCTAGTATACCTCTTAAACGTATGCGTCGGGGTGTCACAAAGAACTGGTCCAGTAATCCGAGCCTAGTTGAAGCTTGGAGAAAATCCAAATTTGGTACCATTTGTGGCTCCAGTGCGACCGTCTTTGCTCTGGCTGGGTTTCTGACATTCGTCTTTCTACCAAAAGAAAGTTTTCAAGAGAACTATGTATCCACATGAACCAGATAGTTGAAGAGACATCCCAGCAAGCTTCTCTGTCCCAACCTTCCTTCTGGAGAAATTTATCAAGAGATCCTCCTAGGGCCCACCTATCTGCTCAAGTTGTTCCTGATTCCGAATGTAATTCATACTTCTCTGCTGAATTCTCCCCACCAGATGCCGCCCTACAGTCCGAATATGAAGATAAGCTTGATAAATTTCTGTCTAGGTGTCCAACCGACAATTTTGTTGTTTCAGCTTATTCTGTACTGCGAGCAATACAACGCCTAAAGCGTAAGAAATCTTCTGGCATCGATAAAATAAGCGCTCTTCACATTCTGCATGGAAGCGAGCTGCTGGTAAACCATATTGCTCTTTTGATGCAGATGATTGTTACCCAAGGAGTTGTACCGTCTTCTTTCTAAATCGGAGATCTCACTGCAATTCCAAAGAAAGGTAAACTCCCAACCCAGTTATCGCCCTTCCACCCTATAACACTGGCTACTACCTTCTGTAAGCTTTTGGAACTTCTGTTCATTGACCAACTGAACGCAAAATGCTATGTTCCACCTAACCAATTGGTTTCCAGCCACGTCTTCGGTTGTGCCCACGCTTTGTCAGTTGTCGCGAACACATTGATCGATGCTGATGCATCACGTGAAACCCTCGTGTTGGCTGGGCATGATGTTCGTAAAGCGTTCGACTCTCTCACTCACGCCGCTATGCTACTCCATGCAGCAAAACGTGGAGTGAGCCCCTCATATATCAGAGCCCTTTCGAGACATGTATTATCGTCTTAAATTTCGCCTAATACTTCACCCATTAGCTAAATTTGTCAGCTCCCAAGTATATGCACCAACCCCTAATATTTTTGTCAATGTCGAAAAAGGTACCCGTCAATGTGCTGTTTCTTCCCCTTCACTCTTCAATAATGGAGTTCGTGATGCACAGTCAGCTGTTCCCACATCATTCATCCTTACCGGTCTTGATTTATCCCTCGTATGGTATGCAGACGACATTCTGAATTTGAGCCGCACTATCCAGCGCATAAGCAAGATTTTTGCAACGCTACAATCTGAGTATGCAAAACTAGGTCTTCAGTTCAATGCTGAAAAGTCCGAAGTTGTATTCTTCAATTGGAAGCAAGCTTCGCCTAGGGATATTCCTCTCGGAAATAGTAGGATTAAGCCAGTAGATCATATCACCTACCTCGGTCTTCCCATTGGTTCGTCAGTAGTGCACACACGACAACTATTAATTGCTCACATGAGCGTACAGTTGGGTTATCATATGCTTCTTTGTAACTAATAAGTTACGGTTCAACAGCCATCTTCTCTCGAAACTTTTTAACTCTGTCGCTCTATAACATTATTTGTACATATTGCCGTTTTGGAAAATGCTCACAAATTCTGACAAGTCAAAAATTCGTTCAGTTTTCTTCCGGTTCCCAAAATATCTTTTACGTTGTCCTCTTGGACGCGCAATTCTTATCTGATTAGAAAATTTGGCATTGCTGACCCCATTATAGCTGTGGAAAAGCAAATTCGTGCTTATAATTCCCGTTTAGTGAAGTTGAATCATCCCTGGTCGTCAGTATTGGCCCATTATTTAAGATGTATTTGTTGTGTTTTTTTTCGTGTTGTTTTTGCGCTTAGCGTAATTAATGCAGTTTTTAAACTGACTGATGATTTAGTCTCTTTTCGTATGAGTCCAATTTAAGTGACGCTGGTTATTCTCAATTTTGGTGTCAATTTTTTTTTTTGATAATATATTGCCTATATTACTAATAATTTAATTGTTTATTAATTATCGGTTCTTTTAAGCATATTGCTTTAAGTAAAGTTGTAAAAGGGTTCTTGATTGAATAATTTCTTTGTTTCTGTTATTTATGTATATCGGAGTAAATGAATCATTTGTTGAGAGTGATCTGAGTTCAAGACCAGCGGGCGCAAGTGTCGTTTAACTGTTTTTACCGTTTCTTGTCATATTTCCACTAGTTAATATGATTATCTACTGTATATCTTATTTAATTCACTGTTGATTGTTTGGGTTTTTTTACCAATTACTGCTTGATGCAATGATGTTCATATTATTTATGTTTGTTCAGTATTTAGGAGCCTAAAAAAAAGAAAAGAAACATGTCGCTTACCTACAGAGCAGTGCATAATTGTTTTTTTTTCTTTCTCATTTTGTGTAATTTGTTCTAAGTGCTGATTTAAATCTTAGCTCCAGCGTTCGTCACTACAAACCACATGTATAACTCTTAAGTTTATGTGTATGGCTTTTTTTTGTTTTGCTTGTTGCTCCGTCTTTCCTTTTTTGTATGATGGGTTTTCAAATAATATAATAATATATATATATATATATATATATATATATATAATATATATATATATATATATATATATATATATATATATATATATATATATATATATATATATATATATATATATAATATATAAACTGACCTCACCTAATGCTCGTAAGGACTTCGTAGATAAACTTTGCCCTGAGGCCTCAGGTGAAATAAGTGAACTTAAAAATCGGCTTCGGAATGGAAACTTGTTAAGTCAAAGCGTGCAGCGAATAAAATTGCCGAGAATGCTAATAACAGTACCTCAGGTATCTTAGTGAGTGTGAAATCCCCACTGTTTATAGATCCTGAAAGGTGTACCGATCGAATACGATGAGAATCAAGTAAAATCTCTTGTACCAAATTGCGTGAAAGTTTCACTGTGCGAAAAGTCCCGAGTGTTTAAGGTCTACTTTGAGTCAAAACAAAACCTGGATCAGTTCTTAAAAGTTTCTGTGAAAGTTGGCTACGAAAAGCTTTCTGCACAAGCATTTGTATATCTCCCAAAAGCGTTGTTTCTCGTGTCATAATACTGGGCATCTGGCCTCGCAGTGCTCTAATCGGGCCCTCTACTCTCGCTGTGGATCATGTGATCACACCTCAAACAGTGCCTCTCCGTGTTCGGAAAAAATGTTCTGTCTAAAATGAAAAGTTACCGGCCATACTTGTTACAGTGTAAAGTGTCCTAATAACAACAGTCAACAAGCAAAGCCCATGGTATGACATGGATGTGTCTACTACTACGCAAGCTGTACTTTCGTGGAATATTAATGGTGGACTTTTAGTCAAAATTCCTGTGATCAAAGGTTTGCTTTCGAATTGTGACGTACTGTACTTGCAAGAGCATTTTTTTACGAGTCATAGTTTAGGCCTTCTGAAAATTGACAATAATTTTATTAGCTATTCGGTGCCCGCTAAACGATCTGCTTCTAGTGGCCGCCCCTCGGGTGGTATTGCGATGCTTGTTAGGACCTCGTGCCGGTCGAGTATTTTTGATTAATGTAATTAATTTTCTTGTGTCCGTGTAAAAGAGTATGTTATTGTAAACGTCTATCTCCCAACAGATTATCGCAATGACCGATCAGAATTTTTATTTACTTCTGCGTGTGAGAAACTAGGGTCATGCCTTTCAAAGATTCTTCTGTTAGGTAAGTGTTGTATTATTATAGGAGATTTTAACTGTAATTTCACTGACGCCTCGCTATTGAAAAGAAAAAAAGAAAAGAAACATGTCGCTTACCTACAGAGCAGTGTATAATTGTTTTTTTTTTCTTTCTCATTTTGTGTAATTTGTTCTAAGTGCTGATTTAAATCTTAGCTCCAGCGTTCGTCACTACAAACCACATGTATAACTCTTAAGTTTATGTGTATTGCTTTTTTTTGTTTTGCTTGTTGCTCGGTCTTTTCCTTTTTTGTATGATGGGTTTTCAAATAAATAATAATAATAATATAATATATATATATATAATATATATATATATATATATATATATATATATATATATATATTATATATATATATATATATATATATATATATATATATATATATATATATATATTATATATATATATATATATATATATATATATATATATATATATATATATATATATATATATATATTAACAGAAGTTATGTTGATACATAACTTAATTGTTAAAAACAAATTATAATTATGTACCCTAATAATTGATTTAATCACTGCAATATTTGTTCTTTTTACAACTTTTAAATAAGTCCGTCAAGACTTTTATCTGATAAGTCTTAACTGCAATTTAAAATATATAAAAAAAATCAACCCTAACTAATAGATTTATACACTATAATTGAGAACTGTGATTAGCCTCTATATAAGGGCTTGGCAATAGTTCATATAAAATGATTTTGCTATTAAAATTTACATATTTACATTTTTTTATATGATAACAATTCTATATTTATAAAGGGTTTTCAGAATATCTTTATAACTGTATATATAATCTCAACAACATTTGTTACCACTATATAACTATTCCATATACGACTATATACATTTTCTTATCTTTGTTTTACAATTTTGGTTCTACTTCGAAATCTACCTCTCTACAATCTACCTTTAGTTCCTCGAACATACCCACAACTTCCCATCCCACCGCTGCCACCTGTTGTGGTAACGTTGTTTTTCTGGTATTTAAGTGGATGTGGTCGTAGATGCCTTTATTCTCCCTTTAGAGGGGAGATAAACTATGGCTCTAAGGTAATTAAACTTTGGTAGCGTTCCTTTGGCTATGACCGAACTAATGAGGCGCACCGGCTCGGTATGTTCGCGGGACTAAAGGTAGATTGTAGAGAGGTTGGCTATAATACAATACTTTTATTCAATTAACATATAACAATACCAGATATATATTTTCTACTGGGACTGGCTGTCCCAAGTAGACCACAAGTCTCGAAAAACTACAATAACATATAATAGGATACTTAGACATTTACAATGGTCTGACAATATTCCAAGGTATTTCTAAATCAACGGACCAGAGGTCAGCCCGGCAGAGAGTTAGTATCAGTCTTCCCCTTCCCATTAAATGTATCTTTTATACATTTTTATCAACCACACCTTCCTTTACCCAACCGACGCAATAAGTAGGAAGTGGTGATTTCTCAATTCCCGTTAAGCAGAAACTTGGCAGGATATATTCCTTATCTTAATAAAAAGGGGTATTTCTAAACTTTGTATTTGCGTCTTAATATATTTTTACTAAATTACAAATTTACTAAATTAGAAGCTTTAGAACAAAATATTCAAAAGAATGCGCTGACCCAGAAAGCGCTTTTTACCCACTTGAAGCGAAACATGCAATTTACTTTATGGGCTATTCATTGAGCTAATACGGATAGCTTAATTCACAAAAATTCAGTTCTTTATCTGCCAGTTCTTGACTTACTTTACTTAAGTCCCATCCGTCCTTGAAGATCGTCTTGGGGCCTCTTTCTTCGTAACGGCGTGGATGCGCCTTTTGTATGCTTCACGGTCTTCTGCTAGGCGAAGAAGGTCCGAGAGGCGGTGAGGTACAAAGTTTTCCTTCCACCTTTTTGGGGGACGACCACGAGGACGAGAACCGTGAATTTGGCCTTAGAAGGTGATTTTTGGGAGACGGGACCGACACATCCGTTGTGCGTGACCGAGCCATCGAAGTTGCTGGAGCTGGATCTTCATGAGAATTGTTTGTTGTACTTTAAGGCGCTCGAGAAGTTTGACATTTGAGATTCTATCAAGGTAAGTGATCCCGCCGATGCGGCCGAGGTACTTAGTTTCAAACGCTGCAAGTCGACGGTTGTCATTTACCTTCAGCGTCCATGTTTCACATGAGTAGATTGCGATGGGGATGATCAGGGTATCAAAAAGTCGTGTCTTAAGCCGCAGAGACAAATCCTTGCTTCGCCATATGGGCATAAGGGCCTTGAAACTGGAACTCACTTGGGTGATACGTCTTTTAATGTCTTTTGATAGACTGTTGTCGCTGGTGATCAGACTACCGAGGTAAGGGAACTCGTCAACCCACTGGATACTCTCTCCATTAATTTTCAGGTCTGGCTTAACTGTATCCTGTGGCTTTCGTGAGCAGCACATAGCCTTTGTTTTTGATACATTTATGATCATTCCAAAAGAACTAGTGGCTTCGAAGACGTCGTTAGCAACGGCTTGTAGATCCTCGGGTGTTTCAGCCATTTCGTCAATATCGTCGGCGTAGGCTAGCTTATCTATCTGAACACCCCTATATGTGCGTCACAAGTTGTCTCCACCAGGGATAAGACTGATGTGAGGAAAAGGTTGAACAGCTCTGGAGACAAAAGGCATCCTTGAAGGACACCTGCGGAAGTCTGGAAGCTGTCAGTGAGACCTTCACTAGTCATGACGCGACTCCCAGATTTTGAGTACATATCCTTGATAATATCTACTAGGTTTCGTGGGATTCCGTAATGGAGGAAGATATGCCATAGGCCATTTCTCCAAATAAGGTCAAATGCTTGCCTAAAGTCGATGAAGAGCTGATACAGGCCGCGACCGAATTCCAGATATTTCTCTAAAATTTGGCGAACAGTGAAAATTTGATCAACGGTTGATCTTCCAGGGCGAAACCCGGCTTGGTATTCTTGGAAGACTAAGGATGACACGGCTCTGATCCTTTGGAGTATAATTCGTGTGAAGATCTTTGCAGTTTGACTTGTTAGGCTAATAGGACGGTAATTATCACATACTGCATTTGACCCCTTCTTGTGTAGTGGAACAATTGTGGCTTCGCACCAAGAAGTTGGGAAATGACTCTTTTCCAGGCACCGGATACAATCTTGTGGATAAGATCTATAAGTGGTTCACACCGGACTTTCAGCAGTTCTGCCTGTATCCCGTCCGGGCCAGGGGCCTTGTTAGTCTTCAGCGCTTGGATGGCATCCTCGACCTCAGAACGGAGAGGAGGTTGGCTGGGGTCTGAGACAGTAGCGGGAAAGAGGTCCAGGACAGCAGGGTTTGAAAAGATATCAGGATTAAGCTTTTCTTTGAAATGCTCCATCCATCTCGATCGGATACCTTCTGTGCTTTGTATCTGAGAGCCATTTTTATCTAGCAGTGCACAAGGACTGAGGCTTTTATTGCTTGTTAGCTGACGAACTCTCTTATACATGAAGTATGAATCGCCTCTCTTAAAATCAGCCTTACACTGTTCACATTTGTCTTTAATGTAGGTGTGATGGGCTCTACAGGTGGCTTTTTCTTCAGCACGCTTCAACTGCTTATATCTTTCCCTGCTCTCTCTGTCGGACCTGTTATTGTGTTTTCGTTTCTAAGCACATAATAAAATGATATCGTTCGTCATCCAAGGCTTTTTATCACCCTTTTTGGTTCCTAGGGCGGACATCGCTACTTTGCTGATGATCTTAGAGGAGTCATTGACCAGTTTATCAATATCCTCTTTAGATAGAGTTACAGGAATATTAGAAAGAAGGTCCGATATTTGAGTAGAAAGTTCATCGATGTAGGTTTGGCGAGTTTGATGGTCTTTGAGAAGATGTGTGTTGAAACGAGCGGGTCTATTATTCAGCTTTACGGAAGATTTCAGGAGTATCTTAAGTGCAGACATGACCAGAAAATGGTCGCTGTCGAAATCGCCACCTGCGAGGGTGACAGTATCTAGCACAGATGATTTCCACCGCCTAGAGACGAGCACGTAATCAATAAGATTACGGGTTTTTCCATCCGGCGAAGTCCATGTGGCCTTACGACGTTCTCTATGTTTGAAGAGAGTATTTGTAATGGCTAGATCACTGTCACTGCAAAATTCAGTGAGGCGTTCGCCCCTCTTGTTAAGTCGTCCAAGGCCAAATTTACCCATAACATCTTCATTTCGAGCAGAATCGTTACCAACAATAGCATTGAAGTCGCCAATGACAACAATAAGGTCTTTTTTAGGAACTGCGTCAATTAGGCTTTGCAGTTGAAGGTAGAAATTGTCAGACTCTTCATCTGGTTTGCTGCAGTCAGGAGCGTAGACTTTTATAATCGTGATGTTGATCGGGGATTCTTTCATTCGTATCATAATCAACCGTTCTGACACAGGCGTTAGGGAAATCAGGGATCTTCGTGCCTTAGTCGACATCAAAAAGCCAACACCTCGGCGATGGACGCCATCGGTTCTCCCAGACACTATCAGACTAGTGTTGCCGATCCTTTCTTCGCCAGGGATAGGGAGATGTGTTTCTGAAACTCCTACAATATCCCATTTATATCGGTTTAGTTCATTTAGGGCAAGATCTGTTTTGCCTTCTTTAGCAAGCGTCCTAACGTTAAGGGTTCCAACAGATAAAATCAATTTAGGAGAAAGCATAGCCTCCGGGTTTGGAGTTGTCAACATTGTTAAAGGGAGATTCTGGGTCGTCAGCTCGTCGGTTGCCCCGGACACGGTAACTTCGTCGGTTGCCCCGGACGCGGTAACTTCGTCGGTTGCCCCGGACGCGGTAACTTCGTCGGTTACCCCGGACACAGTAACTTCGTCGGTTGCCCCGGACGCGGTAGTATTGGTTCTCGTTCTTGATCGTTTGTACTTCATATTTTATAGGAAAGAAGGTTTCTTGGCAAATTTCAGGACGGCGGTAAGCCACTCCTCTCCATCCTTAGCAGGGGCCGGCTATATCTACTACCGATAATGTGCCCTTCTGGCGTCCTGCATCACCTGCAATTTTCCCATTGCTGGGAGAAGGTTTGTGATTGGCGGGGCGTATCCATACGCCGATGGGCCCTGCCCAGTGCACATTAGAGGGTCCTTCCACCTCCTCCGCCTGAACTTATGGCCCCCAGACGTGGGTGCTCCAGCTATATTTCAAGACCCCCAGAGACCGGGTCCTCCCTTGGTCCGCACCTCCCTACCGGGAGGTGCCCTGCATATCTACAGGACGTTCCCCTATCCGCCACCTGGGGACGCGCTGAGTGGCCTGGGAGAGGCCGAATCTTAGAATAAACGATTGTCTTTCTCCTATCTAATAAACGATTGTCTTGTCATTATTATACGCAATTTTTATCTCTTTTTTCCTCTTTATAGACACCTGGTGTCATATAACAAGTAGGTTAGGATGCAATCGAAGCTACATAATAAAAGCTATTCAAGTAATTGATAATTTATATTCTTATATTTAGAAAATATAATAATCCGATAAGGGTTGCCAGAAAGTCAAACAAAAAACAAGCCCGAGCCTTTGAAAAACAAGCCAAAATACGCCCGAGCCTTTGAAAACCAAGACTGCCATCATGGTCAGTTAAAAAAGTTCTAAATTGCCCAAATTTGTGTGTTTCACAACAATTTTCGGGGCTAAAGTAAAAAAAAAATTCGCATGTCGCGACTTGCGCCGCGACACGCGCATGACCCGAAAAGTGTAGTTGGATTAGTTCTGGATCATTTTTTTGGTCCGGTTATTTCAAACTTAGCACCAATCTTTTGAAACAAACACGGCAAAAAGGTCGTCCTGGTTAAATCAAACTTGGCACAAATCTCTCAAAACAAACACGAAAAATGCGGTCCAAACGCGGGCCAAACTTTTAGTTAATTCCTTAACCTTTTTCAAAATTCTCATCATTTAGTCCATGACAAAATTAAAAAATTGTGTTACGAAAGTGCTACAAATTGAAGAACGTGCTACAGTGCTACACATTATGAAATAGTTCTAAAACAGTTCTTTCGTGCTAAAGTCACAAAAAGTTTTGTCCCTAATCTAATTCTACTTTTACCTTGCTTGCTTACCCTTCGTTCATCCTGCTCCTATTTCATGGAAGAACAACGATTTATGTGATCCGCCAAAATTCATCTGTTTTTAGCTGCAGTTTTATGCGTCATAATCGTTAAACAGCTGTGAACTCTTTTTATTAACTTTTAGAATTTAATATGACTTATTCCAATGAATACGCTAGTAACAACCACAAGCTGAAGACATACAATAATATCTTTGTTTTATTATCGCATAAAAATTTTTGGTACACGTTATTTGGTACAGTTGCAACACAATATTTGAAGATAACTTTATGATTAAAGTCAGGCCTCAAAAAAAATATAAGAACGGGGTTAATACAAAAGCCTTCGCAATCCCAAGATGAAATAATAGGTACAGATTAAAAACAAAAACAAAAAAGAAAGGCACTTAGTTCCATAAGGCACTAAGAGATTTAAGACTCAAAGGAGGCTAGGATATTATCTAGATCGATTAGATCCGTTGTTTGGTCAGCTTCGTCGACTTCACAAGCCTTATGAATATCACTATTGAAAAGCAGTTGCAACACAATATTCAAAGATAACTTTATGATTATATTAAGGCCTCAAAAGAAACGTGAGAACGAGGTTAATACAAAAGCCTTCGTAATCCCAAGATGCAATAATACGGACATATAAAACAAAAACAAAAAAAGGCACTTAATTGTATAAGGCACTAAGAGCTTTAAGACTCAAAGGAGTCTAGGATACTATCGAGATCAACTAGATCGGTTGTTTGGTCAGTTTATTTGGCTTCAAATATCACTATTGAAAATCAGTTGCAAAACAATATTTAAAGATAACTTTATGATTAAATTAAGGCCTGAAAATAACGTGAGAACGGGGTTAATACAAAAGCCTTCGTAATCCCAAGATGAAATAATATGGACAGATAAAAGAAAAGAAAAGAAAGGCACTTAGTTCCATAAGGCACTAAGAGATTTAAGACTCAAAGGAGGCTAGGATATTATCTAGATTGACTTCTTCTTCTTCTTCTTCTAATTCACAGCAGGCGGGATATTCAGCTGATACTATTTAGCCCTCTTCTTTTTGCTTCACTCTGTGGGCTAAAGAGCTACTGTCTTGGTTGTCTCTTATTTATTAGATATTCTCAGATATCTTTCAGTAGATCTTTCGACTCAAGGAGTTCAAATATAAGATGATAGATATCGATTTCTGTGCTCTGTGTGCAGGTATAGTTGGCAAGGCTCTTGGCTGATAATGAGATTTTGTGGTGTTTGAAGCATTTTAACAGTTTACAAAGCAAGGTATGTTGTGCAGACGTCAGCATATTACATTCAAATAGGCAATGGTCAATTGTTTCATTATTCATATTACAATGCCTGCAAAGAGGGGACAGGGGAATTGAACCACTTGAATTAGAAAACTTATATGAGAATGCAAGGAAATTTAGTCCATTTGTTCCAGAACGAATTCTATGATAAATTTTAGAAAGATACTTATTGGGAAAGGGGGAAAGGATAGGATTAATCTTATTAAAATTAATATCTGATAGCCTCCATCGGTAAATATATCTAATTGGGATTGGTCTCCCACTTGGCTGGTCAATATTTATAGCATTTTTTGTCTATTTCATCAACCTGATGATTACCACTTATGCCAGAGTGGCTAGGAATGTACTGAAAGTAAGTTTTTATGCCACTTGAAGCAAGATTATCAATAATACTGAGACAATGATAAGTTTCAATGTCCAACTTATATTGAGGAGCTGAGGCCAGCAACTCAAGGCTTGATAGAGAGTCGGAATATATGATAATATTATTTGAATTTGCAATCAAAGGTTGGTTTTCTGTAAGGTGTTCTAATGCCATGGATATGGCATTTAACTCAGCAGACATTATAGATAAATTATTATATAATCTCTCACCCGTTGCAATTTTCAGGTGAGGAAGGAAAACACCACTGGCAACCTTCTCATTCATTTTTGACCCATCAACAAATATTTGGAAGTGATTTTTATAGGTAATTGTTTTAAGTTCTGCAAACTTTTTTTGGACAAAAGCAATGGGGGTTAAATCTTTATTCCACTTTGAGAACTCATTATTTATTATAGGACTTGACCAATTCCATGGGGGGGATCGGGGGAAAGTGGGTGCAATAGACTTTGCTGGTATGGGGAACTTCTTCTGGATATTGGCATACTCAGCTGCAATGCCTCTATACATGGCTGGATTTCTTAACCAATTATGTAGTGTGTGTGAGCTATTTGATTCAATTTTTGTAAGATGTTTTGTCAAGAGAAAGCTACGTCTCTCCCTTATTGTTGTTAATCCACTCTCCATAAGCAGAAACTTGGTGCTTGTGGGTTTCCTAAGACCAAATATGAGACGCATTATATCATTTTGTGTTGTTTCAATTCTTTGCATCTGGGTCTTTGCACATGCACCATAGACGATGAGCCCATAGTTAATATGGGGTCTTATATGTGATTTATAAAATTGGAGTAAGGTTTTCTCCTTACAACCCCAGGGTGTGGAAAGAAGTCTTTTTAGTATATTTGCTTTTCTTTAGCATTTTTTTTATTGTGTTTGAAATGTGGAGGTGGAAATTAAGTTTTTGGTCAAGCATGAGACCTAGGTAATTAATATGATTATCTTCTGGAATAGTTGTTTTATTTAGAGTTAGTTTTCCATTAACATGGTTTCGCTTCCGGTAAAATTGGATTATTTTTGACTTGGTGGGTGCAATGGGTAAATCTGAATGTTGAGAGAATTTTTCAAACTGGAAAAGTGACTTTTGCAGATTTGACTGTGCTATCTGGAAGGTGTTGCCAGATGACCATAGCACTAGATCATCAGCATATTGTAGATTCGTGTGGGGTAGGTTCATGTCCCAGAGATATAGGGCAAATAGGAGGCAACTGAGGACTGCTCCCTGAGGTAGGCCTTTGGTTATTGTCTTTTGGGGTGAAGAGGCTGAACCAACACAAACGATGAAACTTCGCACTTCTATGAAGGATTTAATAAGAGATACTAGCTTAGGGGGTACTCCAAGGTTTGCAAGTTTGTTTAAAAGTATTTGGTGGTTCACATTGTCATATGTCCCTTCAAAATCTAGGAAAGCTGCAACTAGGACATTATTTTTAGAGAAAGATTCATTTATTGCATTTGTTAGCAAAATGAAAGCATCTGTTGAGGAGTGGTGTTTCCTGAATCCAGTTTGAGTGTGAGGGATCATATTATTTTTTTCAACAAACCAGAGGAGTCTGTGATAGATCATTTTCTCCATTATTTTCCCCATCACAGGAGTAATCATTATGGGCCTATAAGACTCAGGGTTATCTTTTGGTTTATTTTTCTTTAGCATTGGTAGGAGGGACGAACATTTCCATATATTGGGGAACCTAGAAGATGCCCAAGCGTGATTATAACAATTTAGCAATTCTTGTTTGTATGAAGGTGTGAGATTCTTTATCCATGTAGGGTGTATATTGTCATAGCTGCCGCTAGTTTTGGTTCTAATATGATGTATTACATTATTCATTTCCTGGATTGAAAATGGATTAGTTATGTACTCGGATCCTGGGCGTGGTTGGTAGGAACTTGGGTTCATAGGAATTGTGGACAGTTTGCTTTGATTATTTGATGTTAGCTTATTAACAAAAAGAGTTGCAAATAGGTTAGCTTTTCCATTATCATTGTCATAATGGGTATTATTATGTATAAGCTCATACAGGAGTGGGTTGGGGGAAGTATTTTTCCCACAGATGTGGCTTATGACTTTATGTATCATTGGCTCATGCGTTTCTCTGGAGAGATTATTTGCAAAATTATTCCAGTATTTATATTTAGCATCTATTATAGTCCTTTTTAGATTAGATTCTGCTTGTAATTTTTTTTAATATGTAGTAGGTGATGGTTTTTTTATGAATTCTGTCCTAGCTGCCTTTTTTATCCTCCATTTATTTAGGCACACATTTGTCCACCATGCTTTAGGAATTTGTTTAGGGAATGTTTTCTTAGGTGTTTTCCTGGGGATAGCATGATTAGCTGTATTTATTAGTAAAGATGTCAAGGCTTCAGCATGTGTGTCAACTGTTGTGTTAGAAATGCATGAACTTTGGGTGAAACTTGTAATTTCATCATTTAGCTTATTTTGGAACATAGACCAATTTGCTTTGGTGTTGACATACTTGGAGGTATGAGATAAAGTTTCAGCAGGTTCATTTAGGGAGCAAACTATAGCAAAGTGGTCAGTACATAGACTATCAATTTTATTTATGTAAATTTTGTTCAAAAAATTTAATGACACAATTTGTAGGTCAATTGTGGAGAATCTGCCACTTTTGAGGTTGAAATATGTATTCAGGTTTGGAGGGGTAGCAACAGCTAATTCATTATTATTTGAAGTCATATGCTCAATGAATTTACCAGCTTTATTTGCTGGTTTATTCCCCCACAAAAGGCTCTGGGCATTGAAATCACCACAAATAATGATATTTTTTAACATATTAGAATTATTTATATAATTAAAGAAATCCTTGGCATCCGTAGTTTGGCCATTAGGGTTATAAAAGCTTATTATGTAGGTTTTTAAATTATTCAGCCAAACACTGATACCAATTACATCAACATCATTTGCAAAATCTGGAAAATTGATGCCACAAAATTTTATATTATTATTAACTAATAAAGCTACCCCACCTCCTTTTCTCTCTGAAGATCTATCCTTTCTCAGGATAGTATATCCCAGAGACTTAATTTGTTGATTTTGGGTTAAATGAGTTTCCTGGAGGCAAGCAATATTAATGGAATTATTATTCATAAATGATAGCTTATTTTCTGTGAGTGATCTTACATTCCATTGGAGTATTGATAAATGTTGTGTTGTTGATTTATGCTTCATATGACTGTGTATCAATGTTCAGCTTCGTTAAAAGTAAAGCAAGATCTTTTTTTGCTTGAATGAGCATATCATCTGGGATGTAGATTTTTGCCAATTCTGCAATAATTTTTGTTTTCTGTAGTTGATGTATGTTCATGGCCTGAACTGCTTTACAGTTTAGAATGAATAAGCATATGTTTGGGGATTGCATTTTTGGTTGTGCATCCTGTTTGTTGGTTAAGGGATTGATTCCTGGTAGTGTTTCTGGTTTGTTTCTTCTTGGGAGGGAGGGCCAGGCTGGCCTCATCTCACCGGACAAGGAAGCTTGTTGGCTTGGTGATTCCTTCTGATAGGGATTTGAGCTAGGGAGCTTAGAAGATGGTGTTTTATATGGGGTGCTTGATGCATTGGGGACATTTGACTTGGGGGTTTTGGTTGGTTTCATTACAGGCTTTGTTTGGTATCGTTGGGCAGCATTTACTTTCATTGCTGCAAAGGGGTATGGGATGGCCTTTTCTGTTGATATTTGGAGTGTTAGAGCTCTTTTCTTGTATGCAGGGCATAATGATTTATTTGTAGATTCATGTGGGCCTTTGCAATTGATGCATGTAGGCTGAATGTTGTTGCAAGTTGTCAGCTCTTTAGGATGGAAAGCTTTACAATTACTACACTCTCGGAGAATTTCATTACATTTGTTTGCTGTGTGTCCCAGTTTGAAACACTTCTGACACTGGATAGGCTTAGGTTTGTATTCCTTGTGTGGTTTGATTTGCCCAAATAGGAATAATTTTTCTGGGATATCAATTTTATCCTTCAGTGTGAATAAGAAGGATCTACTAGTTTTTAGGCCATTAGAGTTAGGTTTTCCAAGTTGGGTAACATCCACAACTGGGATTGTGTTTCCAGCCCTATCTGAAAGCCCTTCTTTTAACTCCTGAGTAGATATCTCTGGGGGAACATTATAAACTACTATTTTTTTTGGTGATTGTTTTGGGTTCCAATTGGATGCAATAATTGGGGTATTCAGAAGGGATTTTAGGTTAATTATTGTATCTGCTGATTTCTGATCTTCTACAGCTATTAGCAGAGATCCATCACGGTTAATATTAAGAGAGAACATTTATTTTAGCAATTTAAAAATTGCAACTCTTATTGCAGTGATCATTTTTATTTCAAAGGGGGTAGTGGGAGTAATTTTAAGGTAAATTCCTAAGTTTTTGGAGGGAGGATCTTGGGCAGGGAGAGGGGAAATGCTTTTGATTGGGGATATTTTTTTCCTTTTTTAGAGCTTCTAGAGAGGACCTCTTGAAACCCATTATCATCATTTATGGTTACATTATCCCCTTTACTTATCATTGTCCTATTCTCCGAATTGGAGCTATCATTTGAACTTTGAGATAGTGTGCTTTACTAGCCAAGATGGGTATCTTTCACTATCACACTTTCACTGGAATTTGATTTGGGATCTGGGGGGACTTTTTTTTGGAGGACTTCTAAACATTGCCTATTGGAAAAAGCTTTAAACAAATAAAAGACAAAACTAAAACAAAAAGGGGAAAATAGAAAGATATCAAACCGTCTGCACTATACTATGGGGAGGGGAAACACCACAGTATAGCCCTGAGGATCAGTTGAGCAGGATTGGTTTAGTACAACTGCTGATTAGAATCATAATAATTCACAAGAAAATATATTTTAATTTTCTTATAAGGTTGCTGCTGGACTCCAACTTCTTGATATGACTAGATCTGTTGTTTGGTCAGTTTCTTTGACTTCACAAGCCCTATAAATATCACTATTGAAAAGCAGTTGCAACACAATATTTAAAGATGGTTTTATGATTATAGTATGGTCTCAAAAAGAAACTTGAGAAAGGGGTTAATACAAAAGCCTTCATAATCCCAAAAATGAAATAATACGTACAGATAAAAAACAAAAACAAAACAGAAAGGCATTTAGATTCATAAGGCACTAAGAAATTTAATACTCAAAGGAGGCTAGGATACTATCTATTTCGACTAGATCAGTTGTTTGGTCAGTTTCGTCGACTTCACAAGCTTTATAAATATCACAATTGAAAAGCCGCATACGCTTTGTAGGCTCAAACGTCGAGCAACTCGACATCACAGGCCTTATGAATATCACTATTGAAAAGCAGTTACAACACAATATTTAAAGGTAACTTTATGACTAAATTAAGGATTCAAAAAAAACGTAAAAACGGGGTTAAAACAAAAGCCTTCGTAATCCCAAAAATGAAATAATACGTACAGATAAAAAATAAAAACAAAAAAGAAAGGCACTTAGATCCATAAGGCACTAAGAGATTTAAGACTCAAAGGAGGCTAGGATATTATCTAGATTGACTAGATCGGTTGTTTGGTCAGTTTCTTCGACTTCAAATATCACTGTTGAAAAGCAGTTGCAACACAATATTTTAAGATAACTTTATGATTAAAGTAAGGCCTCCAAAAGAAACGCGAGAACTGGGTTAATACAAAAGTCTTCGTAATCCAAAGATGAAATAATACAGACGGATAAAAAAAAACAGTTCTTTGGTCAGTTTCTTCGACTTGACAAGCCTTATAAATATCACTATTGAAAAGCAGCATACGCGTTGTAGGCTCAAACGTCAAACAACAAGAGCCACACGCTGACAACCACAGCCTGAACACAAGTATTGAGCTCAACATCGGCAAGAACATACGGTTTCGGAGCTTGCTCTGAATGACATTCATCATAGAAATGTACCGTTCCACTATCGCATTGCTAATTGGCAAACTCAACAGGGTCAATGCCCACTTGGCTAACTCACGATAAGGAAGTGCCCCAACAGCATCAAGTTAATGTAGGACAGCTATCCAGAACTGATAGGATTTTTGGTGATTGTTCCTCCACACGCAAATGACCAATCAACGTCCAACAGTTTCCTCCACTGATTCTCCAGGGTACTGAGATCAGAGGTAGCAACAATGCTCAATGGCAAGTCTCCAAATCGGGGTCAAAACTGAGACAAGCAAATCACAGGGGATAAAAATTTCAGCTTTATGAGCGAATCCAGAGCAAGAGGCATTTGTTTAAGCACCGCCTTAGCCGCAGTTTTCAGACACGCAAAAAACCGTATTTTGATTTCGCTCTTCTGCGTGTTTGAAAAATTAGATTTTGCCAGTTCAATGAGGAACTTGTGTCCTTAATCAA
>JAPEVW010000447.1:10000-17500 GCA_027921565.1 Artemia sinica | reverse complement strand
GCAGAATCTATTTGTTCATGTAAGCATGCCATTGGATAGTTTGAAGATGGCCATAGCTCACGATGGCACTTTGAACTGATATATTTTGTTTTTGAAAGTGAACCCTAACCTCATTCTGTGAGTTAGGTCCTTAAAGTCGGCGGAAAACATGAAATACTTTCCAGAGATAATAATTTTGAGTATGCTCGAGAAAGAATATTTGAAAGATGCTGCTGACATCTATTAACAGAATCGAAGAACTTTATCAGTTTTTGGGATAGTGTCAGGAGAGACGTTCTCTGCCTTTAGCATCTTTATGACAGCACCTAACGTGAGGTCACTGTATGATAGCATGCTCAGAGTCACTCGTGTGGAAGAATCTAAGGCCAAGAATGACTTTCTGTCAACTGATATGAACTTTATGTCCTCTACTTATCCAGTTGATGGTAAAAAAATGAACTTTGGGTTTATGTGTGGTTCCTGTGAAGCTGAAAATGCGTTTTGACATTTGTAAGCTCTCGCTCGGTCCGGGATGCCGAAAAGGTCAAAGAAGTACTACGTTTTGAAACGATATTTTCTTCAATATTATAAGTATATACTGTTATCCAGCTAGCATAGCATATTTTTAATTGGACGCTGGAAGTAAATTCAACTCTAATCACAAGAAAAACTTACCATATGCCAGACCAGACCTATAGGTTAGCGCTGTAGTCGTTACAATACTATGCAATGACGGTACGTACGTCCAAGGCGTCGTAACCTTATATAATGGCGGTCTGTACTTCCAAAGCTTTATGACCTTATGTAATGATGGTCTGCACTCCCAAGGCGTTATGACCTTATGTAATGGTGGCCTGTACACCCAATTTGTTATTATCTTATTTAATGCCGGTCTGTACACCCAAGGCGTTATGACCTTATTTAATGACGGTCTGTACACCCAAGGTGATTTGACCTTATGCAATGACGTCATGTACACCCAAGGTGTTGTGAACTTATGTAATGGTAGTCTGTACACCCAATGGTGTTATGACCTTGTGTAATTCCGGTCTGTACGCCCAAGGCGTTATGACCTTATATAATGACGGCCTGTATACCCTTTATGTAATGAATAATATACCATACCATAAAGATTGGATTTAATACACCCAAATGATTAAAATACAAATAATTACAAATAAGACACAAAAATTCACTTCTGGAATATTCTTTTTCATGATTTCTGCGTACCATCAGGGTTGCCAGCTGCCAATATCTAAAAAGGAGTAAAAACTGAGGAAAAGGGGGAAACTTTGCTCAAAGAGTGAAAGTCCGTGCTTTCGCTCGGCCCGGTATGTCGGGAAGATCAAAGAAACTATCATGTTCTGAGAGTGGCTTATTCTTTGTTGTTGACTGCAGGTCTTCTGAGCGCTGCTTGATGAAGTTTTTCAGCATTGGGGAGAAAGGTAACGTGATAAGCTGTTTTCTCTGGAATGGCTTAATTGCCAAAACCAGCTCTGCCGCCAAGCGAGGCTGTTGGACGGTAATGGTAGGCCTGGGTTTGATGGTGTCACCCAGTACTTCGTATACAAGGTCCAGTGACTCTGCCAAAGAGACCATGTCATCTGTTCCGGAATCGGTGCTCAATTTTAACCAACTATAAAATCTTTATAATTAGATGCTGGGCCTAATCTGAGCTACAATCTCCAGACCAACTTATCCCTTGCCAGAAGGCCTATAACGCCGTAGACGTTATAACCTTGTGTAATGGTGGTCTGTACGCCCTAGGCATTATGACCTTATGTAATAACGGCCTGTACGCCCTAGGCGTTATGACCTTATGTTATGACGGCCTATACGGCCTAGGCGTTATGACCTTATGTAATGACGGCCTGTATGTCCTAGGTGTTATGACCTTATTTTACGACGGCCTATACCCCTAGTCGTTATGGCCTTATTTAATGACGGCCTGTACGCCCTAGGCGTTATATCCTTATGTAGTGACGGCCTATACACCCTAGGCGTTATGACCTTATGTAATAACGACCTGTACGCCCTAGGCGTTATGACCTCATGTTATGAACGGCCAATACGCCCTAGGCGTTATGACCTTATGTGATGACGGCATGTACGCCCTAGGCGTTATGACCTTATGTAATGACGGTCTATACAGCCAAGCTGTTATGACCTTATGTAACTTATAAAATATAAACTTATGAAAGGTATTATCCATACCCAAATACTGGATTTACCGCAGCTAAACTATTAAAATACAAATAATTATCTGGCCTACTAAACACCAGGCCTAGAATAAAGGAAGATATTTATATAAATATAGATAAATATGTTAAAAATTTGTATATGTTTCCTATGTAGGAAACATAGGAGAAACATTTCTGAAGTGCATCAATGCATTTTAAAAACGCATAAGAGTCTATGTTATCAAAGTTTGGACTAACAATAGAGTCTAAAACAAAAAGGGTTGCAAAATTTACATAATACGGTTTTTCATCCTATCAACATTTGAATTAACCAATTAGTGGCACAAAAATGAACAAAAGAAAGACTTGTGGAACAGTCTTTTAAGGTACTAAAAATCAAATCAAAATTGAATTTTTATAAACAATATCACAATAGTGTCCTGGATATCTCTATTGAAGAAGGCATAATCATTAGCAAACATTACACAAATTCCCAAAAAGATGTTGTGAATAATTGTGCAATATGCATGCTGGGAGGGTAGGAAGTTCCTGTCCTATTAAACAAATATTTTGAGTATAAACTCATTTTCTTTTTTACTAAGAAAAATGTTTTATATGTTGAATTAAAACCAAGAACTACCTTGGATAATGTCTATGCTTATGACCCCTTGTACCACGAAATAGAAACTGGTCTGAGTCGGCCATGGAGAGGGACTGGATAGTTGTGGAAGAGTTTGTTTTTTGGAGGAATTTTGATGTCTTTGAACCCGTCTTTGTATTGCAATACCGGAGAAAGCTTTTGTTAATAGATGTACCAGCGTATGAGGTAATGACGACGCCAAAGCTACAACATAGCTAGAGGAAATCTGAAAAAGTTCAACCCGTAAACTAGTAACTGATTGTCTAGCAGTGTTTAGAGTTGCCACCGCTGGTGATTTATCACCAGATCTGGTGATTTTTCATCCTCCTGGTGATTTTTCTAATGATTTTTTTTAATATAGTGATTTCTTGTGATTTTCATTTAATTTAATGATTTTTTTTACAAAATTGGTTGACATTCCATGCGTGATTGGTTTCGTAGTCTTACTGAGGTGAAATAATCAGTGACTTTCATATTTTATGTTTTTTTTCATTCGTTATTTCTAAAGAGTGGCGTTATTTTGGGCTTGTGTGTATCCTTTTAGCTTGGCAATCGGCTTCCCGATAGTTACAAATTTTAATTTATAAATACATACATGTGTGTCCCATGTTTGATAAAACGGATTGAGGCTCAGAAACGAAAATAAAAATTTCTCAGGTAAAAAAGACATAGTCCCACATGAAACATACATTCAGCAGCCTAGGCTAGGTCTTTTTCAAGAGACTTAATAGTCTCAAGAAACCAGGGGGTTCAGTCTCAAGGGGCTCTCGTCTAAGGAAATAGGTAAATAAGATCTATCACCGATTGTTTGATATTTCAGCTTAGACTTGACCCACGACAATTTTCAGGAAGTAAAAATATATATAAGAAATTGACAACCATTTGGGTAGTTTTTTTTCAGAGCTAAAGTTTACCACTAAGGATACCAACTATGGAAGAGTGTTTAAAAACTCTCATAAGCAAATGAAATTCGATTTGAGGACAAAAGAGGATTATTGGGGTTATTCATTTCAATGGAAACCTAGAAAAAAGATAAAAGAAAAGCATTTGCAAAGAAAAGCTCAAGGTGCCCAACTCGTCTTTTTGGTATAAAGCTTATCACTATTGACCACCGGTTTCTGGCGATTTTTGTGAAATACTGGTGATTTTCTTGGTGAAAATCTAGTGATTTTCTTGGTGAAAAACTGGTGATTTTTATTTGGATGTGGTGGCAACCCCGGCAGTGTTATGTGTAACCTCATTGGATATACAATGGATACGCCCGATAATTCGGTACCTGTTCGTTTCAGCTTCATATTTGCGTTTTGTGCTCCGTTTCAGTTCGAATAGAGTCCCCCTTAGCGGTCTTCCACAAGCAATCAAAATGTTTAGCCAAGATTTTGCATGTCGTTTTGCCGACTGGAGTTCAGTGGATTCGGACCACATCGGTTTTCTTTCCCAATTTTGGCTCGTCTTGTAGGACCCGCTTTCGCTTCGGCAACTTTCAGAGCCTGGAGTACTTGATGGTAATAATAGTTAAAATCAACCATGGCTGAGACTTTGGAAGGGCAAGAGCAGAGTAGATGAGAAGGAACTTTGATGAAACTTAGGACCGAACCAACTGTGGTGACGTAAAGGGGAATATTGCATTTCTCCCAATTTTGCTTGTAGATCCACTTTTTGGAACAAGAGTAAATAGTGCTCTGTGTTGGCTCCATCTGAAACGGAAGTCCGGAATGGTCGCTAATCAGATTATCAGTGCAAACTGTAACTGGAAGACTAGAAATGGATGTGCATGACAGTACGTGGTCAATATTGGAGGTATCACCGCTAGTATGGGTGTACGTAAAATCCAGAGACTTCGGCCAAATCTTAAAAGTGATGGGGAGACAATTCATAAGAATATCGGATAGAATATGGTCCTTGTATGGGTTACAGTTGAGGTACCCGGCAATTAGTCACTTACACCCACGAAGCTCAAGAGCCTCCAAATGTTGTCTTAGTACATCCGCTGCTTTTGAGAATTTTGTCAGAGAAAGAGTATTGTTGTAATTAGTAGGCATGTATATGTTGATGAACTCAATTCCCTCAACAGAGACGCACAACAGACTACTGCTTCTAATTGTTGGTTTAGCCAAAAATTCTTTCCTAGCGTATATTGCCAATCTCCGGACGGACGCCCTGCCGTAGATCTCGCTGGCTCTACAAAGACATCTTGCGAGCGGGATCTGTTCAGGAAGTTTATATTCGTCCCAGAAAGCATATGCTCCTGGATAAATAGCATGTCATAAATTTGAAGGAGATCATATATGTCTTTGTCTTTGTTGCGACAACCATTGATACTCAGACTAAAAACTTTAAGAAATCTATTCATTGATTATTTTTGTTTCCCAGAATCTCTCTCAATTTTGGGCATCTTGGGCTGAAGCAGACATGGGGTCAATTGCAAGAAGTGCAGTTGAAATCTCCGTTATAGGGTGTATCTTTGTTACTAGAGCGTGGTCCGGAACATCTTACGCATCTTGGACTGTTTTTGGAGTTTTCAATAAGATGATCGAAGCTCTGGCATTTGAAACACCTTCGAGGGGCCTCCTTGTACTTATCTACCCGGAAACAGTCGTATCCAAGCTTGATTCCGTTAGAAATTACAAAGCTCATTGTCTTTCTATTTTTGAAAGTCAGTCTGATTGTTTTACGTTGTCCAAAACGGAAAGCTTCCTCGACGAGGCCTGGATTATTTTTGGCCACTTCGCTAGCATCCACTTCTATACAAAGTCCTCTTATTATGCCATAAGATTTTTCTTCCCTGAGTTTGCATTTGATGCTGCTGCCACTCGGCCAATTTGCCGAAAGGACACTAGGAGCTCCAACACAAAAAGCTTTAGCTTTTGCAACATCGCTGAATTTAACTTGTAGTTTATTGTTTCTTAATTGACTGATCTCCTGAATCCCATCTTTAGACTGAAGTTAACTAAGTGTTTGTAGTCTAGTCGGGGGGTACATTGACGGAGCGTCTTCTATAATTACAGTACAAGTTGAGCGCTTGTTTTCGCTAGGGCTGTAGCTCCAACATCTGGGCAAGTTGTCAATTTAACACCGTCACATACTGCTTTATCGCGGACACTGAGCTCTTCAGATCTCGAATTTCACCTAGCAGGATAGAGAAGTTGGTCTTGGGGACCTGTGGAACTTGTGATGGGGGATTGATGACAAAAGTTGAAAGTTGGATATTATTCCTATCACATTCAGCTAGCATGTCTAATATTTCTGATGTTGCTGAGTCTTTTGTGCGGATTCTTGTGGCTAATGCTACTCTTTCAGGGAATGCTAGTTGAATGAGTTTGAGTTTAGCGTCGCGTAACACTGCTAAATCAAAGAAGTCGCATTTCATTTTCGACAGCGACGTTAGATCCAACTTTTTGTTTGACGAGAGAAACATCAGGATTGGTTTGAGGTATAAAGACTTCTGTGCCATGTTGAGCACCGATAAGCAAGGGAAGCGTAGGTCCTCGCTACCTATTACCCACAATTTAAGGGAGATTCCATTCCCTGCAGGTACGAGTAACGTACCTGCGCTTGCAACAAGTAACCTCCCCTCTTCTACTTGCTTATTCGGGAAGATTGGAAATTTCGAAAAAATAGTCGTTAATTTTTTTAATCGGGCTTTTCTTTTTTCTAAAAACCTTACAGAGCAGGGTATGCGACGATTCTCGATTCACCTAAACCCCAAAATTTAAAGGAGGTCCCTCCCGGCGGGTAAACTGGCTCTTGCGACGGGCAACCAACCCTCTTCTGCCCGCTTAGTAGGAAAATGACCCTTTTTTGTTTTTGGGTTTTTTGTCTCAAATTTAGACACACCGCTAAACATAGCACCGATGATGTTGTATCGCCAACACTGCGTTGGCAGCCAGTTTTTGAAAGCGTCGCAATGATTATTAAAATCCTCTGGGAATTGAAGACTGAAAGTCTGTTTATGGGGAAAAGGGAGATAATTCACGGGTATATCTTATTGAAAAGACACTCTTAGTGTTTACTAATCACATGTAATAAACAAAAGCTAGGAATAATGTCTTTACCTCACATTAGAGTCAATAATTCATTCTGTTATTTTCACGTAAAATTAAATCCAAACAAAGCCATCCGTAATTAGTCCATAACACTAAGGTCACTTTAGATTTTAATCCGTAGCAGAGTATGTGAATATAAATACATAAATAAATATATATATATATATATATATATATATATATATATATATATATATATATATATATATATATATATATATATATATATATATATATATATATATATATATATATATATATATATATATATATATAGATATATATATATATATATATATATATATATATATATATATATATATATATATATATATAATATATATATATATAATATATATATATATATATATATATATATATATATATATATATATATATATATAATATATATATATATACATATATATATATATATATATATATATATATATTATATATATATATATATATCTATATATATATATATACATATATATATATATATATAATATATATATATATAATATATATATATATATATATATATATATATATATATATATATATATATATATATATATATATATATATATAATATATATATATATATATATATATATATATATATATATATATATATATATATATATATATA
>JAPEVW010000447.1:0-5000 GCA_027921565.1 Artemia sinica | reverse complement strand
TTGGGGGCAACTAACCCCCATCTCACGCCACCGTTTCCCAAAACACATCCAATCAAAATTTTGAGATAGTCATTTTGTTCAACGTAGTTGAAGGTTCTGGAAATTAGGTCATTGAGGTTGACGAGCCCCCCATAGCCCTCCGGGCGAGGGTTGTAAGTTATGGCCTGGGGCATATAAGGTTTTTATAGAAAGCGTGGTCGTAAAAACTTTAAAAAGCGCTCATTCAATTGGAAATTGAAATGGCTAGTGCCCTTTTTAATAGTTGTAAGTGAATGGAGGGCAGCTAACCCTCCTCTCACGCCCACCATTTCCTGAGACACATGCAATAAAAATTTTAAGATATCCCTTTTGTTCAATGCAGTTGAAAGTCTTGGAAATTAGGTCTTCGAGGATGATAACCCCGTTAGAGCCCTCAGGGCAAGGGTTGTAGTTTATGTCCCTGGGGACATAACAGGTTTTTTATAGAATGTGTTATCGTGAAAACTTACAAAAAAGCTCATTTGACTGGAAATTGAAAGGACTAGTGCCTTTTTAAATAGTCGACTGGAGGGCAGCTAACTCCCCTCTCACGCCCATCATTTCCCAAAGCACATCCGATCAAAATTTTGAGATGGCAATTTTAGTTTGAATGTTTTTGGGGAAATGGTGGGCGTGAGAGGGGGTTAATTACTCTCCACTCACTTTTGACTATTAAAAAGGGCAATTTCAATTTCCAATCAAATGAGTGCTTTTTGAAATTTCTACAAGAACTTTCTATATAAACCTTATATTCCCCCAGGGCATAACTTACAACCCTCGCACCGAGGGCTCTGAGGGGGTTATCATCTTAAAAGACCTAATTTAAAGAACTTTCGGCTAAGATGAACAAAATAGATATTTCAAAAATTTGATTGGATGTGTTTGGGAAAATGGTGGGCGTGAAAGGGGCGTTAGTCGCTCTCCAATCACTTTCAACTATTAAAAAGGCACTAGCCCTTTCAATTTTCAATTGAAAGAGCCCTTTTGAAGTTCCTACGACCACGCTTTCTATAAAAACCTTATATTCCCCAGGCCATAACTTACAACCCTCGCCCTGAGGGCTATGGGGGGTTTGTTAACCTCAATGACCTAATTTCCAGAGCTTTTAACTACGTTGAACAAAATGGCTATCTCAAAATTTTGATTGGATGTGTTTTGGGAAATGGTGGGCGTGAGATGGGGGTTAGTTGCCCCCCAATCACTTTCGACTATTAAAAAGGGGACTAGCCTTTCGAATCTCCATGAATGAGCCCTTTTTTGAAGTTTCTACGACAAAGCTTTTAATAAAACCCTTATATGCCTCAAGGGCATAAATTACGACCCTTGCCCTGAAGACTGTGGGGGATTTTCCTCCTCAAAGACATAATTTATAGATCTTTCAACTACGTTGAACAAAATGGTTATCTCAAAATTTTGATTGGATGTGTCGGGGGAAATTGTAAGCGTGGAAGGGGTGTTAGTAGTCTTCCAATAACTTTCGACTATTAAAAATGGCACAAAATATTCCAATTTCCAATCGAATGAGCCCTTTTCAAAGTTTCTACGACAACTTTTTCGATAGGAAGTGCCATGGTCTAAGACCAACAAAAAAAATAGTACATTGTGCCAACATCGTTCTTTACATAGGCAGCGCTATTGTACTGCCTATGATTTATTCAACTGGAATGATTTTTTTCATAGTGCAGTTGTCTATGATTAAGGAGAGGTGGTAGATGTTTGTGTAGGGAGAGAGCTAAGATACCCAAAGGAGTGCGTTTCAGTTGCCTAACTTTCTAAGGCTTCGGTTGCAAACTAAATGATTGTTTGGGACTTGTTGTCTAATTGATTTTAATTTCCACGAATATTTTCAGTCTATACCTATATCATTGGTGCTGAGGCGGGGGGAGAGTAGTAGTGTCCTATTAGTGGCCATGATAATTCAGGTTGTGTTTGATGACATTGTGTAGGCCTACAGTAATTTATAATTTTCCATTATCTGTTATGAAAGAGTGCCGGTGGGTGCGAAATGGGGAGAGGGAATGGTGCCTCATATTATATGAGGGAGTCTTATTTTCCAGTATGATCTGATTAACAATCAGAAATTAAAGTTAAAGAAATAAGCTATTTCAACTGAAAATACAGAAACAACATTGTAAGAGGCAAAAATTAGTCCATATACGAGTGGGGCTGCAACCTCCTAAATTTCTTGCTCGTTAAACTAAAGTCTCTGTTGTTCTGACAAAGCTTCTTATTATAATTAAATGATTATAATGTTTGTGAGGTCTTTCTTAAGGAATTGGGAAAAAAACAAGCTTTAGCGTAAAACAGAGAGAGATTTAGGAAGGGGTAGCCCCTTCATATATATAAAAAAATGTATTATGTTTTTAATGTTGGTCCTTACTTTTATGACTAACAACCTTTGCCCTGGCAGCTCGGGGGGGGGTAGTAATTATCAAAACATGATTACTAGAAAATTAAATTAAGCTGAACAAATTGGTTATCTAAAATTTGTGAATGGATTTATTTGGGGAAATGATGGGTGTGATGGCCCTACGATAACTTTGACTCTTAAATTGGGCACTACAACTTCTGACTATCAATTCAATAAGCCCCCTCCAAGGTTTATACGACCACCATATTCTATAAGAACCTTATACGCCCCTGTGGCATTGCTTACAACCCTTGCTTTGAGGGTTTTAAGGGGGGATTTGTTATCCTCAAAGACCGGAAGTTTTCCGGAAGTTTCACCAACGTTGAACAAAATGGCTATCACAAAATTTTTATTGTATGTGTCTGGGGAAATGATGGGCGTGGGATGGGGGGAGGACTGGCTGCTCCCCAATTACTTTCAACTATTTAAAAAGGCCACTAGCCTTTTCAATTTCCAATCAAATAAGTCCCTTTTAAAGTTTGTACGAAAAAACCTTCTATACAAAGTATCCTGGTCTTAAAAAAATAATAATAAAAAAATAAATGAATAATATATTGTACCCAAATCGCTCTTTACTTAAGTAGCGCTATTGCGCTACCTATTATTATCAACTTTGGATGCGTTTTAATTACTCACGAGCAGCCAGGCCAAAATAAGTGAGGGAAGCACTCTCATGATTCCTTCTTTTTAAAAGACTAATATGGCAGATAAAGGTCAGAAAATCTGAAATCTTTCAACGACATACCCCTTAAAAAAGTATTAATAACATTCTCTTAAGGTTTTCTTTTTGTAAAATTAATTTTTGAAAGCTTTATCCAAAAAACATGTTTTTTAAAGAAAAGTAAAGAGCTTCATAAAACCAAAAACTGGCTGAAATAAAGTCAAATAATCACTATGGACTATAGTCATACAGTTATATCATCACTATAATAAAAAACTACGGAGTCTAACAGGAAAAAGAGCATATAAGTATTTTTTACAATGAAAAAGACCATGTTAATAAAAAACAAACATAAATTAATTTAAAAAACTTCTTCCACAAAAAAAGTTTTTCAAAGAAGAATACAGAGCTCTGTTAAGACAAAAATGAGTAGAAATAAATCTTAGAAAAATTTTAAGCTTAAAAATACCATAAATCACCATCAATAACTAAATTAAACCGAAAACGAAAAGAAATTACAATAAATAACTGATTCAAACTCAAAACAAGCAAAAATTAACATGAGCAGGGCTAGAGATCCCCATGCCTTCTCAAAACCAGAACATAACTTATACTTTACTGAAAACAAAACACATCTTAAATGTTTTCACTTTTTTGACTAATAAATAAAGAAGTATTAAGACCTTAAAGAATAATTATCAGAATATGTAAATTAAACTGACAATCCACGGTAATTTTATGTATTAGCGCCTAGAACCATTAAATTGACATTTTCAGAGCCACTATTGGGTCTACTAATGAGTATGAATTTTTAGGATCTTATTTCTGCGGGTTTTAAGTTTTAAGTGGGTCTTTACTTTTCTTTAAAAAACTTCTTTTGCAAAAGTTTTTTAATTATCCACGCAAAAATAGTTGTTTTGTATGAACATGTCCGGGAGTGAGCCAATAATAAGAAAACAAAGTAAAAGTTGAATTGGATTTTGGGCAAAACGTTTTATGACTCGTCTATGGCTTATTTTTCAAAGGCTCTGGCTTTTTATGGCTTGTTTTCGAGGGATCTGATTTGCTTTTTAGTGTATTTCTTTACAATCTGGTAACACTGCTGTAGTAAAAGCAAAAACCTTAAAACTCATTAATGGGGCCAGACTACAAGTTCTTACTCATTGATGTTATAGTTTTTGCAGCTTTGGGTGTACTTTTTCTAATATTTTTTGGACGGAGACAAATAGAAAGATTTAAACAAAGATCTAAATATGGTCCTTATGTGCCTGTCGGCAATGGTGCTCCAAAGGTAATAGGCCTTGCCTTGTTTTTATCAAACTGTTTTTCTCTCATAAAAAAGGGGGTTTCCCCTCTTCTTAGGCTTGGTTGTATTGCCAAAAACCAGTAATCCATTAATTTGCTTATTTGCCAGTTGGCCAGCTAATCAACTCTCTAACAGCTGTCCTGGGAAGGTAATTTAAATTACCTACCTCAACTCCTTCCTCTAGTGGGCACTGACCTTTGAGGATCTTTGAAATCTTTATAAAAATGAAACCATGTAAAATAGATCTTCTGCTTAGATGAAGTACAAGAAAAGTAATGGTCAATATATACCAAATCATATTATTTAGTTCCAAATAAAGTGAATACACCATTCAATGCCTTTTTTTATGCTGATTACAAATATAATAAGCATTTCTATCGGAAATGAATTTCAGCCCCCCCGCCCTATATAGGCTATACCTAACCTAACCCTGAATTGGCATATATAGGGGGGGGGGGCTGAAATTCATTTCCGATAGAAATGCTTATTATATTCATAATCAGCATAAAAAAAGGCATCGAATGGTGTATTCACTTTAGTCCTAACTAAATAATATGATTTGGTATATATTGACCAAAGTAATTTCACCTTTACAGCTATTGTCA
>JAPEVW010000446.1:0-103884 GCA_027921565.1 Artemia sinica | reverse complement strand
GTTAGTAATACAACAGATAGCTTGTCACTGGAACATCGTAGAGAGTTATTCATGGCTTATTTTAAAGAAAATTAATGGGGTTAAAAACTTCTTGTAATTAAAATAAATTATTTCTATTACATTAAGAAATTTTAATTATGTTCCGTAAGAAATCATCATGAGTTAAAATTTCCCATACAAAATTTGAACTCAAGCCAACTGGGTGAGAGCTCTCCCAACCTCTAGACCATATAGGATTTATTAAAATATCCGATTAATGACGTTTATATTAAAGAGAAATTATAAACCTAGTTAGCTGTCTGATTATTTGAGAATCGTCTCTTACTATTCACAAGAAGAAAAAGCCGTAGGCTTTTTCCTGTTTGTAATCCGGGTTACAGTCGTAGCTAGTAACCTAGTAAGAGATGACCACGTCCAAAGTTAAGAAATATAAAAACCCATAACTCCTAAAAAAAAGTCAGATCAAAACAAAAAGTACACCATTAGAATTGCCTTGTCCGAAACCTCGTTATAGTAAACTTTCTGTTATTTGGCTTGAACAGCAAGGGAAATATATTGGCTTGAAAATCAAAAAAAGTGGCGGTTACTTTTCCGGGTTGCAGCGGTAGCTAGCAACCTAGTAAGAGACGATCACGTCCAATGTTAAGAAATATAAAAACCCATAGTTCCTAACAAAGGAGTCAGATCAAAACAAAAAGTACACCATTAGAACCGCCTTGTCCGAAACCTCTGGATAGGAAACTTTCTGTCCCTTGGCTTGAACAGCAAGGGAAATATATTGGCTTGAAAATCAAGAAATTGACTTTAACCCCGTTATTCTCCCCAAACGGGATATTTTTTTCTTTTTTTCTTTTTTCTTTCTTTTCCACAGATAGTTTTGCACTGGAACATCGTAGAGAGTTGTTCAATAGCTCATTTTAAAGGAAATTAATTGGGTTAAAAATCTATAGTAACTAAAATAAATTATTTCTAAAAGAGAATAAATTTTTCCACCAAAAACTTCATTTTTGATGTCTTTTCACATTACAGTAAAGAACGATCTCTCGCCAAGATTTGAACCCACGCCTCCGAAGAGACTGGTGGCTAACACCAGTGCCTTGGACCACTCGGCCAGGCTGCCTCTCATAATTTGGGTTGCAGCAGTAGCTAGCAACCTAGTAAGAGACGATCGTCCAATGCTAAGATAATATAAAGAACGACCTCTTGCCTATACTAAATTTTATACTCCACTTAATTATAGTATAGGTTAGTAATTCAACAGATAGCTTGGCACTGAACAATCATAGAGAGTTGTTTCAATGCTCATTTTAAAGGAAATTAATTGGGTTTAATTACATAAGGGACGATCATTGCAATAACAAACCATTGCAGACTTTGGACTTAGTTAGCTACTTGATTGTTTGAGGTTCGTCTCTTACTATTTCAAAGAAGAAAAAGCCGTAGGCTTTTTCCTGTTTGTAATCATATAGCATAGATCCGGGTTGCAAGCGGTAGCTAGCAATATAAGAAATATAAAAAACCCATAGCTCCTAATAAGAGTCAGATCAAAACAAAAAGCACACCACTAGAACCGCCTTGTTCGAAACCCCAGTATAGTAAAATTTCTGTCCCTTGGCTTGAACAGCACGGGAAATATATTGGCTTAAAAATCAAGAAAAGTGGCAGCTTACTACAAACTTCTGCCTAAAACGGGATATTTTTTTTTCTTTTTTTTCTTTGTTTCCAGAGATAGCTTGGCACTGGGAACATCGTAGACGAGTTGTTTCAATGGCTCATGTTAACGGCAATTCTCCGGGTTTGCAGCGGTAGCTAGCAACCTCGTAAGAGGACGGCTCAACGTCCAATGTTAAGAAATGTACAAACCCCATAGTTTCCTAAAAAGGAGTCAGAGATCAAAACAAAAATTACCCCATTAGAACGCTGCCTTGTCCCGAAACCCCTTGCAAGGAAACTTACCAGCCCTTTGGCTTGAACAGCCAGGGAAATATATTGGCTTGAAAATCAAGAGAAATTGACTTTAACACCACGTGATTCTCCCCCAACGGGATATTTTTTTTTCTTTTTTTCTTCTTTTCCAGAAATAGCTATCCTGTTGCACTGGCACATCGTGGAAGAGTTGTTCAATGGCGTCATTTTTAAAGGATATTAATTGGGTTAAAAAACCTTTTGTGACTAAACAAATTATTTTAGAACAGGATACATTTTTCCACTAAAAACTGTAATTTTGGATGTCTTTCCATACTGCTGTCTTTTCAAAGACATTTGATTTTTTGAAGCAATCATCCGGGTTTGCAGCGTAGCTAGCAACCTAGTAAGAGACGATCACGTCCAATGTTAAGAAATATAAAAACCCATAGTTCCTAAAAAAGGAGTCAAATCAAATTCAAAAGTACACCATTAGAACCGCCTTGTCCGAAACCCCTGTATAGTAAACTTTCTGTCCCTTAGCTTGAACAGCAAGGGAAATATATTGGCTTGAAAATCAAGAAAGTGGCAGCTACTACAACATTCTGCCTAAACGGGATATTTTTTTTTCTTTTTTTTTTCTTTTTCTTTTTCCACAGATAGCTTGGCACTGGAACATCGTAAAGATTGTTCAATAGCGCATTTTAAAGGAAATTAATTGGGTTAAAAATCTTAGAAAGAACGACCTCTTGCCTATACTAAATTATATAGGCCACTTAACTATAGTTTAGGTTAGTAAATTTTACATAAAGGACTGATATTGTTCATTATTGTAACATTAAAAGGCGATCATTGGAATAACAAACAATTGCATGCATTGGAATTAGTTATCTACTTGATTGTTTGAGGTTCGTCTCTTACTATTTCAAAGAAGAAAAGCCGTAGGCTTTTTCCTGTTTGTAATTATACATAAGGGATCGATACTGTAAATTGGAATTTTTTACATAAAGGATCGATCTATTTACAATAAGGACCAAACTGTAACCCATAGTAACTGAAGTATTAAATCAAACAGTTCGTGGTCATAATAAAGAGCTGTATAATAGTTCATTTTAAATTAAATTGCTGTATGTAAAAACCTTTTGTAATAAACAAGCATAATTATTATTATAAAATAAATTGTTACCATATGGTAAAGAACTAACTATAGGCCTTTCTAACTAATTCAATTTTGTAAAAAAAATTACGGGAGGAAACCTAAATGGTAGTTTAAGTAAGCTACATTCCAAAAGAACCGTCCACCGAAATTTGAACTCAGATCGCAGGATTCAAAGTCCTAACTATTAACCATTACACCAAGAAACGTTGATATTAGAAAGAATCTGAACAGTATATGATAAATTAAAGACCAAGCTCTAACCATCAGTATTGTCAATTAGTTCATGTTAACGAACTTTATAGTAATTTCAAACAGTTTCATGGGAACGAACTGTATAGTAAGAGCGAATCGTCTCAATAGTAGCCGAAACTCTAAAAAGCGGAATTTTAAATCAAGAAATGATTTTTATGCTGATTTTAAATGTTTAAGTTTCATCATGTTTAGTTCACATTAAAAGACGATAATTGGAATAACCTAGCCCATGTTAACTGTAACATAAATAGGGATTATGTGATTTCCATCAGTTGTCATGGCTGTAGAGATGGCTGAAACCTAGTAAAGAACAATCCGGGTTGCAGCAGTAGCTAGCAACCTAGTAAGAGACGATCACGTCCAATGTTAAAAATTTAAAAACCCCTAACTCCTAAAAAAGGAGTCAGATCAAAACGAAAGTACACCATTAGATTATAATAAAGAAGGACCTCTTGCCTATACTGAATTTTATAGGCCACTTGACTATATTATAGTCATTACAGAAAGGACCGATGTATCTCATCATAAATGGTGTTTGTCAATTATTACATTAAAAGAGGATAATTGGAATCCGGGTTGCAGCGGTAGCTAGCAACCTAGTAAGAGACGATCACGTCCAATGTTAAGAAATATAAAAACCCATAGTTCCTAACAAAGGAGTCAGATCAAACAAAAAGTACACCATTAGAACCGCCTTGTCCGAAACCCCTGTATAGGAAACTTTCTGTCCCTTGGCTTGAACAGCAAGGGAATATATTGGCTTGAAAATCAAGAAAATTGACTTTAAACCACGTTATTCTCCCCAAACGGATATTTTTTTCTCTTTTCTTTTTTTTCTTTTCCACAGATAGCTTGGCACTGGAACATCGTAGAGGGTTGTTCAATAGCTCATTTTTAAAGGAAATTAATTGGGTTAAAAATCTATAGTAACTAAAATACATTATTTCTAATTTATAATAAAGATCGAACTCTTCCCTATACTAACTTGCATAGGCAACTTCACTATAGTTAGATTACAGTATTTATATATACATCATTATAAATTATAAAAGGTTAGAATGTTCGAAGATTATAGAGTAAAAAACTTTTCCACACCGGGAATCGAACACGGGCCTGTTAAGTGAAAGTTAACTATCCTAGCCACTAGACCATATGGGACCGTAAAAAGTATTATTTAAGAACCATATGCATATTAATATTTCACCATACCAATTATAATAAGGCCACAACAAAATCGTCGACTTACAACTTACTTTTGACACATCAGTTAAATCTTCATCAGACTTAAAAAATGTTTTGCTAGTTTTACAGTAAAGAACGAACCTTAGCCCATAGTAGCAGAAATAAGAATTTCTAGGTCTGCAGCGGTAGCTAGAAACCTATAATTACATAATTCGGGTTGCAGTTACATTAAAGACGATCACTGAAATAGCAAACCATTCCATAACATTGGATTTAGCTACTTGATTGTTTGAGTTTCGTCTCTTACTATTTGAAGGAAGAAAAAGCCGTAGGCTTTTTCCTGTTTTTTACAGTAAAGTTACAATAAAAACGAACTCTTGCCTATACAAACTTGTATAGTGGAAATAAGGATCGATCATAATATAATAAATCCGGGTTGCAGCGTAGCTAGCACCCTAGTAAGAGACGATCACGTCAATGTTAAGAATATAAAAACCCATAGTTCCTAACAAAGGAGTCAGATCAAAACAAAAGTACACCATTAGAACCGCCTTGTCCGAAACCCCTGTATGGAAACTTTCTGTCCTTGGCTTGAACGCAAGGGAAATATATTGCTTGAAATTCAAGAAAATTGATCCGGGTTGCAGCGGTAGCTAGCAACCTAGTAAGAGACGATCACGTCCAATGTTAAGAAATAAAAACCCATAGTTTCCTAAAAAAAGGAGTCAGATCAAACAAAAAGTACAACATTAAACCGCCTTGTCCGAACCCCGTATAGGAAACTTTCTGTCCCTTGGCTTGAACAGAAAGGGAAATATGATTGGCTTGAAACTCAAGCAAATTGACTTTTACCACGTTATTCTCCCAAACGGGATATTTTTTTTTTCTTTTTTTGTATCCAGAGATAGCTGGCACTGGAACATCGTAGAGGGTTGTTCAATAGCTCATTTTAAGGAAATTAATGGGTTAAAAACCTTTTGTAACTAAGATAAATTATTTCTAAAAGAGAATAAATTTTTCCAATAAAAACTGTATTTTTGATGCAGTGACGTCATAATTACTATATAAGAAACGTCAAAACTGTAAATGGTCTCATTCATGAATATCACAATAAGAGACGATCACGTCCAAACATAACATAAAGAACGAACTCTAATTAAATTTTGTTAGAGCTATGATGTGAATAGACAAACACGAAATTATATTGTTGTTTCTGAAGACGTCATGAAATAATATCATTGCGCTATGACGTCAATAAAATCATTACCTTGTGACGTCATAATTACTAATAAGAAGCTTCAGAACTGTAAAAGTTCACATTCATAATTACATAATGGTTTTCAATCAAGCAAGCTGCACGGATATTGAAAAAACAGTACTACACAAACAACAGAGATAGTATCTTGAAAAGAAAAAAACAAAGGTATTCAACCGACCAGGCATATCGAGAAGTAATAATTGAGAGAGCAAAACAAAGGTATTCATTATAATAAAGAACGACCTCTTGCCTATACTAAATTTTATACGCCACTTAATTATAGTATAGGTTAGTAATTCCACAGATAGCTTGGCACTTTGAGCATCGTAGAGAGTTTGTTTAATGGCTTATTTTAAAGCAAATTAATGGGGTTAAAAAATCCGGGTTGCAGCGGTAGCTAGCAACCTAGTAAGAGACGATCACCTCCAATGTTAAGAAATATAAAAACCCGTAGCTCCTAAAAAAAGAGTCAGATCAAAACAAAAAGTACACCATTAGAACCGCCTTGTCCAAATCCTCCATAAAGAAAACTTACCGCCCTTTGGCTTGAATAACAAAGAAAATATATTGGCTTGAAAATCAAGAAAATAGACTTTTACCACGTTATTCTCCCAAACGGGATATTTTTTTCTTTTTTTTTTCTTTTCTTTTCCACAGATAGCTTGGCACTGGAACATCGTAGAGGGTTGTTCAATAGCTCATTTTAAAGGAAATTAATTGGGTTAAAACCTTTTGTAACTAAAATAAATTATTTCTAAAAGAGAATAAATTTTTCCAATAAAACTGTATTTTTTGATGCAGTGACGTCATAATTACTATATAAGAAACGTCAAAACTGTAAATGGTCTCATTCATGAATACATAATGGTTAGATCAAAGCAAGCTACACGCAAGTTAAAAAATCAGTACTAAAAAATCAAGAAAAGTGGCAGCTACTACAACATTCTGCCTTAACGGGATATTTTTTTCTCTTTTCTTTGTTTCCAGTATAATAAAGATCAAACTCTTCCTATACTAACTTGCATACGCAACTTTACTATAGTTAAGATTACAGTATATATATTTTTTTTTACATTAAAAGACGATCACTGAAATAACAAACCATTCCATACATTGGACTTAGTTAGCTACTTGATTGTTTGAGTTTCGTCTCTTACTATTTAAAAGAAGAAAAGTCGTAGGCTTTTTCCTGTTTGTATTTATAGTTAAAAACCGAACTCAAGTCCAAAGACACTGAACACTGTGTTCATTCATATTATCTTCATCCGGGTTGCAGCGGTAGCTAGCAACCTAGTAAGAGACGATCACGTCCAATGTTTTATAATAAAGATCGAACTCTTCCTTATACTAACTTGCATACGCAACTTCACTATAGTTAAGATTACAGTATTTATATTATACATCTTTATAAATTAAAAAGGTTCAAATGTTCGAAGATTATAGAGTTAAAAATTTTCCACCACCGGGAATCGAACCCGAACCTGTTAAGTGGAAGTTAACTATCCTAGCCACTAGACCATATGGAACAATAATGAAGCATGATTTAAGAGCCATATGCATATTATTATTTCACCATACCAATTATAATAAGGCCAAAACAAAATCATCGACTTGCAACCTTACTTTTGACACATTAGTTAAATCTTCATCAAGCTTAAAAAATGTTTTGCTAGTTTTACATGAAAGACCGAACCTTAGCCCCTAGTAGCAGAAATAAGATTATCTAGGTTGCAGCGGTAGCTAGCAACCTATTACATAATCCGGTTTAAGTGGTAGCTAGCAACCTAGTAAGAAACACCATTTAAAAGATGATCATTAGAAGAACAAACAATTGCTTATATTGGACTTAGTTAGCTGCCTGATTCTTTGAGGTTCGTCTCTTACTATTCCAAAGAAGAAAAAGCCGTAGGCTTTTTCCTGTTTGTAGTAATATAATAAAGATCGAACTCTTCCCTATACTAACTTGCATACGCAACTTCACTATAGTTAAGATTACAGTATTTATATTATTATAATAAAGTTTTACAATAAAGAACGACACCTAGCCCATGTTAACTGAAACATAAATAGGGATTAAAAGCCTATTTAAATAGCCTCTAGCCTATTTAAATTTTTACTATAGAGTTCATTACCATGAACTGTTTGATTGGTTCAAATTATAATAAAGAACGACCTCTTGCCTATAATAAATTATATAGGCCTTATAATAAAGACGACCTCTTGCCTATACTAATTTATATAGGCCACTTAACTATAGTATAGGTTAGTAAATCACTGAAATAGCAAACCATTCCATACATTTGACTTAGTTAGCTACTTGATTGTTTGAGTTTTGTCTCTTACTATTTAAAAGAAGAAAAAGCCGTAGGCTTTTTCCTGTTTGTATTTATAGTTAAAAAACGAACTCAAGTCCAAAGAAACTGAACCCAGTGGTTCATTCATATTATCTTCATTATTTTAGCTAGAATGTAAATAAACAAGTTTCTTTTTTAAATTTTAAATTGAAAAGATGGTGCTTTTAATTCAACATATTATAAATTCTCCCCTACGGGGAATCGAACCCCCTTCTCCCAGGTAACAAGTGGGCATGCTTACCATTAGACTATCGAAGACTTATAAAATTAAAGTTATAAAGACTTATATGACTTATAAAATTGCTGGATTAGGACGACAGTTTTTTTTTTTTTTTTTTTTTTTTTTTTTTTTTTTTTTTTTTTTTTTTTTTTTTTTTTGCCAAGTAATTACCTCTTAAACATAATATAAGATATGATAATAATTTTTTAATCCGGGTTTAATATTATCCGGGTTGCAGCGGTAGCTAGCAACCTAGTAAGTTATAATAAAGAACGACCTCTTGCATATACTAAATTTTATAGGCAATCCGGGTTGCAAGCGGTAGCTAGCAACCTAGTAAGAGACGATCACCTCCAATGTTAAGAAATATAAAACCCCCAACTCCTAAAAAAAGAGTCAGATCAAAACAAAAAGTACACCATTAGAACCGCCTTGTCCGAATCCTCTATAAAGGAAACTTACCGCCCTTTGGCTTGAATAACAAAGAAAATATATTGGCTTGAAAATCAAGGAAATTGACTTTTACCACGTTACTCTCCCCAAACGGGATATTTTTTTCTTTCTTTTCCACAGATAGCTTGGCACTGGAACATCGTAGAGAGTTGTTCAATGGCTCATTTTAAGGAATCTCTAGATCTAGCGCTATTTGTACTTATTTTTTTTTAATTATCTTACTTACAAAGATCAAATCAATGTTATTAACTTAATCAAAAGCATGTAGATATAGTTATATTATATACATTAGGTTCTTTAGAGTTTTAACAAAAAACTCATTGTTTAATTGAAACTAGATTAATTCCTGAAAATTTCAAATGGAATAATTTTATTTTATGGATGACAAAAGTTATTATGTAAACTGCAAAAATATTTATGGTGTCTGAGCAATGATTCTAATTTTTTAACTAAAACTAGAAAAATATAAGAAAATTTTAAAATTAGTTTTTATTTTTGATAGGTTTTTGATACTTGATGCGTGGTTTCATTATAAAGCAATAGTAACGTTATTTGAAACAATGAAAAAATATTCAGACAATGCAAATGAGATTTTTATGAGCTTTTCTTCTCAGTCCGGGTTGCAGCGGTAGCTAGCAACCTAGTAAGAGACGATCACCTCCAATGTTAAGAAATATAAAACCCCCCAACTCCTAAAAAAAAGAGTCAGATCAAAACAAAAAGTACACCATTAGAACCGCCTTATCCGAAACCCCTATAAAGGAGACTTACCGCCATTTGGCTTGAATAACAAAGAAAATATATTGGCTTGAAAATCAAGAAAATTGACTTTTACCACGTTATTCTCCCCATCCGGGTTGCAGCGGTAGCTAGCAACCTAGTAAGAGACGATCACGTCCAATTTTAAGTAATATAAAAACTCATAATTCCTACAAAAAGAGTCAGATCAAAACAAAAAGTACACCATTAGAATCGCCTTGTCCGAAATACCTATAAGGGAAACTTACAGCCCTTTGGCTTGAATAACAAAGAAAATATTTAATCAAAGCCTCTAAAGTTAACAAATTTTTCTTTCAAATTTGTACCGCTTACCCAGCCATAAGTGACGAGCAAATGAGTGTCATCATTAACAATTGTAGAATAGACAAAATGGCAGAAGTGTCAGAAACGGCAGTATTACATTCGATCGGACGGCTAAATAACAACTGGACCTCATAACAAGGTTAACTCCCGGAAAATTACTAAAAGTTTACTCCCTGTCCTAGCCAAGCCAATTGCATCGGTAATAAACCAGTGTTTCACAGAACATATAATAAAGATCGAACTCTTCCCTATACTAACTTGCATACGCAACTTCACTATAGTTAAGATTACAGTATTTATATTATACATCATTACAGATTATAAAAGGTTCAAATGTTCGAAGATTATAGAGTTAAAAATTTTCCCACACCGGGAATCGAACCCGAGCCTGTTAAGTGAAAGTTAACTATCCTAGCCACTAGACCATATGGAACCATAAAGAACTATGATTTAAGAGCCATATGCATATTATTATTTCACCATACCAATTATAATAAGGCCAAAACAAAATCGTCGACTTGCAACCTTACTTTTGACACATTAGTTAAATCTTCATCAGGCTTAAAAAATTTTCTGCTAGTTTTACATGAAAGAAACAAACCTTAGCCCATAGTAGCAGAAATAAGAATATCTAGGTTGCAGCGGTGGCTAGTTACATTAAAGGACGATCATTTGAATATTATCCGGGTTGCAGCGGTAGCTAGCAACCTAGTAAGAGACGATCACCTCCAATGTTAAGAAATATAAAACCCCCCAACTCCTAAGAAAAGAGTCAGATCAAAACAAAAAGTACACCATTAGAACCGCCTTGTCCGAATCCTCTATAAAGGAAACTTACCGCCCTTTGGCTTGAATAACAAAGAAAATATATTGGCTTGAAAATCAAGAAAATAGACTTTTACCACGTTATTCTCCACAAACGGGATATTTTTTTCTTTTTTCTTTTTTCTTTTCCACAGATAGCTTGGCACTGGAACATCGTAGAGGGTTGTTCAATAGCTCATTTTAAAGGAAATTAATTGGGTTAAAAATCTACAGTAACTAAAATAAATTATTTCTAAAAGAGAATAAATTTTTCCGCCAAAAGCTGCATTTTTGATGTCTTTTCACACTGCAGTCTTTCAAACATAATCGTATACCAGCGGTAAGATTTGAACCCACGCCTCCGAAGAGACTGGTGGCTAAAACCAGTGTCTTGGACCACTCGGCCAGGCTGCCTCTTATAATTTGGGTTGCAGCAGTAGCTAGCAGCCTAGTAAGAGACGATCAGTCCCATGCTAAGAAATATAAAAACCCAAAACTCCTAAAAATAGAGTAAGATCAAACAAAAGTACATCATTAAAACTACCTTGTCTGAAACCCTACTAGATAAATATTGAATGTCGTCATCCGGGTTGCAGCGGTAGCTAGCAACCTAGTAAGAGACGATCACGTCCAATGTTAAGAAATATAAAAACCCATAGTTCCTAACAGAGGAGTCAGATCAAAACAAAAAGTACACCATTAGAACCGCCTTGTCCGAAACCCCTGTATAGGAAACGTTCTGTCCCTTGGCTTGAACAGCAAGGGAAATATATTGGCTTGAAAATCAAGAAAAGTGGCAGCTACTACAACATTCTGCCTAAACGGGATATTTTTTTCTTTTTTTTTTCTTTTTTCTTTTCCACAGATAGCTTGGCACTGGAACATCGTATAGGGTTGTTCAATAGCTCATTTTAAAGTAAATTAATTGGGTTAAAAATCTATAGTAACTAAAATAAATTATTTCTAAAAGAGAATAAATTTTTCCACCAATTACATTAAAAGACGATCATTGGAATAACAAACAATAGCATACATTGGAATTAGTTAGCTACTTGATTGTTTGAACCTGTCGTAGCACAGTGAATTGATGCTCTGCGTGCCAATCTGGAGCACCAGGGTTCGATCCCCGCTGCAGCAAGGTTAGGCGACAAGCTTGCTACTTGTCCCTGTAAAAACATCCAGCAACCGAAACGTCAACTCGACGCCCTATGCGCCAGCAATGGCTCAGGAGGATCTTTATCCTTTTATCCTTTATCTGATTGTTTGAGGTTCATCTCTTACTATTTCAAAGAAGAAAAAGCCGTAGGCTTTTTTCTGTTTGTAATTATACATAAGCGATCGATACTGTAAATTGGAAGTTTGTAAGTATCGTCGGTATCATGGGTTTTATTGATAGCTGAATTCCAAACTAAAATTAATTGACCCCGGATGGCTTTGAACCACCAACCTTTCGGTTAATGGTTGATCATGCTAGCCACTTGCACAATGACATCATTAATTAAAGTTGTAAAATTAACCGGGTTGCAGCTGGTAGCTAGCAACCCAGTAAGAGACGATCACGTCCAATGTTAAGAAATATAAAAAACCATAACTCCTAAAAAAGATTCAGATTAAAACAAGAAGTACACTATTAGAACCGCCTTGTCAGAAACTTCTATATAGCAAACTTACCGTCCTTTGGCTTGAATAACAAATAAAATATATTGGCTTGAAAATCAAGAAAATTGACTTTAACCACGTTATTCTCCACAAACGGCATCTTTTTTCTTTCTTCTTTTCCACAGATAGCTTGGCACTGGAACTTAGTAGAGAGTGTGTTAAATGGATCATTTTAAACGAAATTAATTGGGTTAAAAATCTTTTGTAACTAAAACAAATTATTTTAAAACAGGATACATTTTTCCACTAAAAAATGTATTTTTGATGTCTTTTCATACTGCTGTCTTTTAAAGATATTTGATTTTTGAAGAAATTATATTAAAAGACGATCATTGGAACAACAAACCATTGCATACATTGCACTTAGTTAGCTACTTGATTATTTGAGGTTCGTCTCTTACTATTTCAAAGAAGAAAAAGCCATATGCTTTGTCCTGTTTGTTATAATAAGGGACAAGCTCTAGTATATAGTAACTAAAATATTAAAATAAATGATTACATAAAAGCTCCATCTAATTCATTAAAAAAATGCATAAAGGATCCTTATAGTTTTACATTAAGAACCGAACTGTAGCCCATAGTAACTGGGTAATAAATTTAATTATAGAACGAACACTGGCACATTTACGTATTGAACTGATTACTGATACATTTACACACGTTAACACTTTTAAACTGATAACACTATTAACATGTTAACACTGTTAACAAGTTAACTCTGCTACATTTACATATAAAACTAAACACTGGTAAATTTATTTATAAAAATAAACACTGGCATATTTACTCATAAAACTGAGCGCATATTTACGTGTGGAACTGAACACTACGGGTTATTTTTGCTTAAGTTATCCAGTTTTTTCTACCAACTTTTTGTTTCTTCGTCGGTTCTTTTTGGCTTGATTAGAGAGCTGTTTCGAGTCATTTTTTGTTTCCTTTTTGAAATCATCATTGCAGGAATCTCTTTTACATTTGTCGGTTTCACTTTCATTTGTTTGTTCATTGCCGTGCAACGAATCTGCTACAACTTCATGACTCGTTCACTTTTTCTTTTATTGGATCACTTGTGAGACTGGTTGAAATTATGTTTATTTTGATTGTTTCTAGAAAATCCTCTTTTTTATCATTTTCGGGGACAGATTCTACATTTTCCTTGTTCTTATCTTCAATTACTTTGGAAAATAATCCTCTTATACGGCCAATACACTCTTCAGCAATTATACCAAAATTATCCAGAACTGGTACATTCTTTTCTTTTCTAAGTAATATAATATTCCCACAACACCAACAGTATAAAATAATGGAGTTTTCAATTTAATTAAAACGCTCATTCTGTTGCAATAATCAATGTTTAAACTATTTCATAGAATTATAATAAAGATCGAACTCTTCCCTATACTAACTTGCAAACGCAACTTCACTATAGTTAAGATTACAGTATTTATATTATGCATCATTATAAATTATAAAAGGTTCAAATTTTCGAAGATTATAGATTTAAAAATTTTCCCACACCAAGAATCGAACCCGAGCCTGTTAAGTGAAAGTTAACTATCCTAGCCACTAGACCATATGGAACCATACAGAAATATGATTTAAGAGCCATGTGAATATTATTATTTCACCATACCAATTATAACAAGGCCAAAACAAAATCGTCGACTTGCAACCTTACTTTTAACACATTAGTTAAATCTTCATCAGACTTGAAAAATGTTTTGCTAGTTTTACATGAAAGAATATAATAAAGATCAAACTCTTCCTATACTAACTTGCATACGCAACTTCACTATAGTTAAGATTACAGTATTTATATTTTTACATTAATCCGGGTTGCAGCGATAGCTATTATCCGGGTTGCAGCGGTAGCTAGCAACCTAGTAAGAGACGATCACGTCCAATTTAAGAAATATAAAAACCCATAGTTCCTAACAAAGGAGTCAGATCAAAACAAAAGTACACCATTAGAACCGCCTTGTCCGAAACCCCTGTATAGGAAACTTTCTGTCCCTTGGCTTGAACAGCAAGGGTAATATATTGGCTTGAAAATCAAGCAAATTGACTTTAACCATGTTACTCTCCCCAAACGGGATATTTTTTTCTCTTTTCTTTTTTTCTTTTCCACAGATAGCTTGGCACTGGAACATCGTAGAGGGTTGTTCAATAGCTCATTTTTAAAGGAATTAATTGGGTTAAAAACCTTTTGTAACTAAAATAAATTATTTCTAAAAGAGAATAAATTTTTCCACCAAAACTGTATTTCGATGTCTTTTCACACTGCAGTCTTTCAAACATAATCGTATACCATTATTATAATAAAGAACGACCTCTTGCCTATACTAAATTTTATACGCCACTTATTTATAGTATAGGTTAGTAATTCAACAGATAGATTGGTACTGGAACATCGTAGAGAATTATTCAATGGCTCATTTTAAAGGAAATTCATGGGGTTAAAACTTCTTCTAATTAAAATAAATCGTTTTTAGTACCTTGAGAAATTTTAATTATGTTTCTTAAGAAATCATCATAAGTTAAAATTTCCCATACAATTTATAATAAAGATCGAACTCTTCCCTATACTAACTTGCATAGGCAACTTTAATATAGTGAAGATTACAGTATTTATATTATACATAATTATAAATTATTAAAAGGTTCGAATGTTCAAAGATTATAGAGTTTAATAAAGATCGAACTCTTCCCTTTACTAACTTGCATAGGCAACTTCACTATAGTTAAGATTACAGTATTTATGTTATACATCATTATAAATTATAAAAGGTTCAAATTGTTCGAAGATTATGGAGTTAAAAACTTTCCACACCGGGAATCGAACCCGGGCCTGTTGAGTGAAAGTTAACTATCCTAGCCACTAGACCATATGGGACCACAAAGAAGTATGATTTAAGAGCCATATGCATATTATTATTATTTCACCATACCATTATAATAAGGCCAAAACAAAATCGTCGACTTGGAACCTTACTTTTGACACATTAGTTAAATCTTCATCAGACTTAAAAATGTTTTGCTAGTTTTACATGAAAGAACGAACTTTAGCCCATAGTAGCAGAAATAAGAATATCTAGGTTGCAGCGGTAACTAGCAACCTATTACATAATCCGGGTTTAAGTGGTAGCTAGCAACCTAGTAAGAAACGCCAAATTAAAAGATGATCATTAGAAGAACAAACAATTGCTTATATTGGACTTAGTTAGCTGCCTGATTCTTTGAGGTTCGTCTCTTACTATTCCAAAGAAGAAAAAGCCGTAGGCTTTTTCCTGTTTGTAATAATACATTAAAAGATAACCATATGTGACGTAATAAGTAAATGCAATATTTATAAACGTTCATCTTTCGACAAGTAGCTTCTAAACAACGAGCTATAACCTACAGTAATTATAGTAGAGATCCGGGTTGCAGCGGTAGCTAGCAACCTAGTAAGAGACGATCACGTCCAATGTTAAGAAATATAAAAACCCCCAACTCCTGAGAAAAGAGTCAGATCAATTATAAAAGTACACCATTAGAACCGCCTTGTCCGAAACCCCTGTATAGGAAAATTTCTGTCCCTTGGCTTGAACAGCAAGGGAAATATATTTGCTTGAAAATCAAGAAAAGTGGCAGCTACTACAAACATTCTGCCTAAACGGGATATTTTTTTTTTCTTTTTTCTTTTTTTCTTTTCCACAGATAGCTTGGCACTGGAACATCGTAGAGGGTTGTTCAATAGCTCATTTTAAAGGAAATTAATTGGGTTAAAAATCTATAGTAACTAAAATAAATTATTTCTAAAAGAGAATAAATTTTTCCACCAAAAACTGCATTTTTGATGTCTTTTCACACTGCAGTCTTTCAAACATAATCGTATACCAGCGGTAAGATTTGAATCCGGGTTGCAGCGGTAGCTAGCAACCTAGTAAGAGACTTGATTTTCTCTTGAAATCAAGAAAAGTGGCAGCTACTACAACATTCTGCCTAAACGGGATATTTTTTTCTTTTTTTTTCTTTTTTCTTTTCCACAGATAGCTTGGCACTGGAACATCGTAGAGGGTTGTTCGATAGCTCATTTTAAAGGAAATTAATTGGGTTAAAAATCTATAGTAACTAAAATAAATTATTTCTAAAAGAGAATAAATTTTTCCACCAAAAACTGCATTTTTGATGTCTTTTCACACTGCAGTCTTTCAAACATAATCATATACCAGCGGTAAGATTTGAACCCACGCCTCCGAAGAGACTGGTGGCTAACACCAGTGTCTTGGACCACTCGGCCAGGCTGCCTCTTATAATTTGGGTTGCAGCAGTAGCTAGCAACCTAGTAAGAGACGATCAGTCCCATGCTAAGAAATATAAAAACCCAAAACTCCCAAAAATTATAATAAAGATCGAACTCTTCCCTATACTAACTTGCATACGCAACTTCACTACAGTTAGATTACATTATAGTATAGGTTAGTAATTCAACAGATAGCATGGCACTGGAACATCGTAAAGAGTTGTTCAATGGCTCATTTTGAAGAAAATTAATGGGGTTAAAAACCATTTGTTATAATAAAGAACGACCTCTTGCCTATACTAAATTTTATACACCACTTAATTATAGTATAGGTTAGTAATTCAACAGATAGCTTGGCACTGGAACATCATAGAGAGTTGTTCAATTGCTCATTTTAAAGAAAATTGTTGGGGTTAAAAACTTCTTGTAATTAAAACAAATTATTTTTATTACATTAAGAAATTTTAATTATGTTCCTTAAGATCCGGGTTGCAGCGGTAGCTAGCAACCAAGTAAGAGACGATCACGTCCAATGTTAAGAAATATAAAAACCCATAGTTCCTAACAGAGGAGTCAGATCAAAACAAAAAGTACACCATTAGAACCGCCTTGTCCGAAAACCCTGTATAGGAAACTTTCTGTCCCTTGTCCGGGTTGCAGCGGTAGCTAGCAACCTAGTAAGAGACGATCACGTCCAATGTTAAGAAATATAAAAACCCATAGTTCCTAACAGAGGAGTCAGATCAAAACAAAACTACACCATTAGAACCGCCTTGTCCGAAACCCCTGTATAGGAAACTTTCTGTCCCTTGGCTTGAACAGCAAGGAAAATATATTGGCTTGAAAATCAAGAAAAGTGGCAGCTACTACAACATTCTGCCTAAACGAGATATTTTTTTCTTTTTTTCTTTTTTCTTTTCCACAGATAGCTTGGCACTGGAACATCGTAGAGAGTTGTTCAATAGCTCATTTTAAAGGAAATTAATTGGGTTAAAAATCTATAGTAACTAAAATAAATTATTTCTAAAGAGAATAAATTTTTCCACCAAAAACTGCATTTTTTATGTCTTTTCACACTGCAGTCTTTCAAACATAATCGTATACCAGCGGTAAGATTTGAACCCACGCCTCCGAAGAGACTGGTGGCTAACACCAGTGTCTTGGACCACTCGGCGAGTATAATAAAGATCGAACTCTTCCCTATACTAACTTGCATACGCAACTTCACTGTAGTTAAGATTACAGTATTTATATTATACATCATTATAGATTATAAAAGGTTCAAATGTTCGAAGATTCTAGAGTTAAAATTTTCCCACACTGGGAATCGAACCCGAGCCTGTTAAGTGAAAGTTAACTATCCTAGCCACTAGACCATATGGAACCATAAAGAAGTATGATTTAAGAGCCATATGCATATTATTATTTCACCATACCAATTGTAATAAGGCCAAAACAAAATCGTCGACTTGCAACCTTACTTTTGACACATTAGTTAAAGCTTCATCAGGCTTAAAAAATTTTTTGCTAGTTTTACATGAAAGAACGAACCTTAGTCCATAGTAGCAGAAATAAGAATATCTAGGTTGCAGCGGTAGCTAGCAACCTATTACATAATCCGGGTTTAATCCGGGTTGCAGCGGTAGCTAGCAACCTAGTAAGAGACGATCACGTCCAATGTTAAGAAATGTAAAAACCCATAGTTCCTAAAAAAAAGGAGTCAGATCAAAACAAAAAGTACACCATTAGAACCGCCTTGTCCGAAACCCCTGTATAGGAAACTTTCTGTCCCTTGGCTTGAACAGCAAGGGAAATATATTGGCTTGAAAATCAAGAAAAGTGGCAGCTACTATAACATTCTGCCTAAACGGGATATTTTTTTCTCTTTTCTTTTTTTCTTTTCCACAGATAGCTTGGCACTGGAACATCGTAGAGGGTTGTTCAATAGCTCATTTTAAAGGAAATTAATTGGGTTAAAAATCTATAGTAACTAAAATAAATTATTTCTAAAAGAGAATAAATTTTTCCACCAAAAACTGCATTTTTGATGTCTTTTCACACTGCAGTCTTTCAAACATAATCGTATACCAGCGGTAAGATTTGAACCCACGCCTCCGAAGAGACTGGTGGCTAACACCAGTGCCTTGAACCACTCGGCCAGGCTGCCTCTTATAATTTGGGTTGCAGCAGTAGCTAGCAACCTAGTAAGAGACGACCAGTCCCATGCTAAGAAATATAAAAACCCAAAACTCCTAAAAATAGAGTAAGATAAAAACAAAAGTACATCATTAGAACTACCTTGTCTGAGACCCTACTAGATAAATAATGAATGTCGTCATAGCCTTATATTAGAGCTATGACGTGAATAGAAAAACACGAAATTATGTTGTGGTTTCTGAAGACGTCATGAAATAATATCATTGCGCCATGACGTCATCATGAAATAAAATCATTACGCCGTGACGTTATAATTACTACTTAAGAACTACAAAGATGAAAATGGTCTCATTCGTGAATTACATAAGGGTTAGATCAAAGCAAGCTGCACGCAAGTTAAAAAAACTGTACTACACAGACAGCAGAGATAGTATCTTGAAAAGAGAAAAGCAAAGGTATTCAACCGACCTGGCGTATCGAGAAGTAAAAATTGAGAGAGCCAAACAAAAGATCAAGGAGCGTTATCACAATGATAAACTTTATAGAGAAGCAACAATTGAGCAGGCTAGACAAAAGAGCAAGGAACGGTATGGCATTGATGAAGATTATAGACATGCAAAAATTGAGACAGCCAAACAAAAGTTCAAGGAGAGTTATCACAATGATGAAGATTACCGCATCAAATATAAGAAAAACCAAAAGCAAAGGTATTCAACCGTCCAGGTGTATCAAGAAGTAAAAATTGAGACAGCCAAACAAAAGATCAAGGAGCGTTACTGGGGTGACAAAAGCTATAATGAAAAAATTAAATTCTCTGCGAGGTTGTACCGAAGAATCCGGGTTGCAGCGGTAGCTAGCAACCTAGTAAGAGACGATCACGTCCAATGTTAAGAAATATAAAAAACCATAGTTCCTAAAAAAGGGGTCATCCGTATAATAAAGAACGACCTTTTGCCTATACTAAATTTTATACGCCACTTAATTATAGTATAGGTTTAGTAATTCAACAGATAGCTTGGCACTGGAACATCGTAGAGAGTTGTTCAATGGTTCATTTTAAAGGAAATTAATTATACTAAATTGCATACTCAACTACAATTGCATACTACTACTAACTAAGTAGTAGCTAACTAAGTCCTCGTCTCAATAGTAGAACTTGCTACATCTAGTTCCTTCTGTAATTAAAGATAAAATATTTTTTAATAGTTCCGGTTTGCAGTGGTAGCTAGGAACCTAATTAATTACAATAAAGAACGACACCTAGCCCATGTTAACTGAAACTTAAATAGGGTTTATGTAATTTCCAACAGTATCATGGTTGTAGAGATGGCTCAAACCTAGTAAAGAACAAACCATTACCGTAAAGAACATTTCATGTTAAAGATTGATCAATGATGTCATAATCATAGTTTGTAGCCAGGTCGTCTCTTACTATTCCAATTAAGAAAAAGCTATAGGCTTTTTCCTGTTTGTAATTTCACATCAAACAAAGAAGAGATCAGATTAGACCAAGAACAGACCAGATCAGACCGATAACATTACATAAAGGATCGATATAGTTCATCAGAACTATAAAGAACAAACCATTGCAGCAAAGAACATTTCATGTTAAAGAATGGTCAATATAATAAAGATCGAACTCTTCCCTATACTAACTTGCATAGGCAACTTCACTATAGTGAAGATTACAGTATTTATATTATACATCATTATAAATTATAAAAGGTTCGAATGTTCGAAGATTATAGAGTTAAAAATTTTCCCACACCGGGAATCGAACCCCGTCCTCCTAAGTAAAAGTTAACTATCCTAGCCACTAGACCAAATGGGACCATAAAGAAGAATGATTTAAGAACAATATGCATATTATTATTTCACCATACCAATTATAATAAGGCCAAAACAAAATCGTCGAATTGCAACCTTACTTTTGACACATCAGTTAAATCTTCATCAGACTTAAAAACTGTTTTGCTAGTTTTGCAGTAAAGAACGAACCTTTGCCCATAGTAGCAGAAATAAGAATATCTAGGTTGCAGCGGTAGTTAGCAACCTATTAATTACATAATCCGGGTTGCAGTGGTAGCTAGCAACCTAGTAAGAAACGCACAATTAAAAGATGATCATTAGAAGAACAAACCATTGCTTATATTGGACTTAGTTAGCTGCCTGATTCTTTGAGGTTCGTCTCTTACTATTCCAATGAAGAAAAAGCCGTAGGCTTTTTCCTGTTTGTAATAATACATTAAAAGATTACATTAATGATGAATTTATTATTATAATAAAGAACGACTTCTTCCCTATGCTAAATTTTATACGCCACTTAATTATTACATTAAAAGACGATTATTGGAATAACGAACAATTGTATGCATTGGAATTAGTTAGCTACTTGATTGTTTGAGGTTCGTCTCTTACTATTTCAAAGAAGAAAACGCCGTAGGCTTTTTCCTGTTTGTAATCAGTTTTTTTATATTTTATAGGCCACTGAACTATAGTATAGGCTAGTAAAGTTATATTTAAGGTCAATATATTCAAATTTTCCATTATAAGACGATCATTGGAATAAAAACCCATTGCATATATTTAATTTAGTTAGCGACTTGATTGTTTGAGGCTATCCGGGTTGCAGCGGTAGCTAGCAACCTAGTACGAGACGATCACGTCCAATTTTAAGAAATATAAAAACCCCTAACTCCTAAAAAAATAGTCAGATCAAAACAAAAAGTACACCATTAGAACCGCCTTGTCCAAAACCCCTATAAAGGAAACTTACCACCCTTTGGCTTGAATAACAAAGAAAATATATTGGCTTGAAAATCAAGAAAATTGACTTTAACAACTTTATTCTGCACAAACGGGATCTTTTTTTCTTTCTTTTGTTTCCAGAGATAGCTTGGCACTGGAACATCGTAGAGGGTTGTTCAATGGCTCATTTTGAAGGAATTACATAAAGGATCGATATAGTTCATCATAAATGGTGTTTGTCAATATCCGGGTTGCAGCGGTAGCTAGCAACCTAGTAAGAGATGATCAAGCCCCATAGTAGAACTAAAATAACCCATAACTCCTTAAAAAAAGTAACAGATCAAAACAAGAAGTAAACTATTAGGATACAAAATATCAGGATACAAAAATAACTTAGAACTGAGATGGAACAATTTTGGATCCAGGAGACAAAAAGAAAAAACTAATTTTAAAATTTTCATGTATTTTGTAGTTTAAATTAAGAAATTACTATTATTGGTTGGACATCATACATACTTTTGCAGTTAACATAATAACTTTAGCGATTGAGCCAAAAAAGAAAACTTGTTCCAGGAGACAAAAAAAAACTAATTCAAAAATTGTCAGGTATCGGTCTAGTTCTAATTAAAAAATAAGTGTTATTGGTTAGACATAATAAATATCATTGCAGTTTATATAATAACTTTAGCGATTCTGAACTCAAAACTAAAATAAAAAAATTAGAATATTTCTCATTGGAAATATAGGACAACAACATAGAGTTACGAACTTTACGGGTTTTCCGGGTTGCAGCGGTAGCTAGCAACCTAGTAAGAGACTACAATAAAGAACGACACCTAGCCCATGTTAACTGAAACATAAATAGGGATTATGTAATTTCAATCAGTATCATGGCTGTAGAGATTGTTGAAACCTAGTAAAGAAAACACCATTACAGTAAAGAGCATTAAATGTTAAAGATTGATCAATGATGCCCTAATCATATTTTGTAGCCAGGTCGTCTCTTACTATTCCAATTAAGAAAAAGCCATAGGCTTTTTTCTGTTTGTAATTTATAATAAACTACGACTTCTTGCCTATACTAATCCGGGTTGCAGCGGTAGATAGCAACCTAGTAAGAGACGATCACGTCCAATGTTAAGAAATATAAAAACCCATAGTTCCTAAAAAAGGAGTCAGATCAAAACAAAAAGTACACCATTAGAACCGCCTTGTCCGAAACTCCTGTATAGGAAACTTTCTGTCCCTTGGCTTGAACAGCAAGGGAAATATATTGGCTTGAAAATCAAGAAAAGTGGCAGCTACTATAACATTCTGCCTAAAAGGGATATTTTTTTTCTTTTTTCTTTCTTGTTTTCCACAGATAGCTTGGCACTGGTATAATAAAGAACGACCTTTTGCCTATACTAAATTTTATACGCCACTTAATTATAGTATAGGTTAGTAATTCCAAAGATAGCTTGGCACTGGAACATCGTAGAGAGTTGTTTAATGACTCATTTTAAAGGATTTGTAGAAAAATCGATGAGGGATGGGTATGTTTTTCATGGAGATCGCGTTTTAATCCGGGTTGCAGCGGTAGCTAGCAACCTAGTAAGAGACGATCACGTCCAATGTTAAGAAATATAAAAACCCATAGTTCCTAAAAAAGGAGTCAGATCAAAACAAAAAGTACACCATTAGAACCGCCTTGTCCGAAACTCCTGTATAGGAAACTTTCTGTCCCTTGGTTTGAACAGAAAGGGAAATATATTGGCTTGAAAATCAAGAAAAGTGGCAGCTACTACAACATTCTTCCTAAACGGGATATTTTTTTCTTTTTTTCTTTTTTTCTTTGTTTCCAGAGATAGCTTGGCACTGGAACATCGTAGAGGGTTGTTCAATAGCTCATTTTAAAGGAAATTAATTGGGTTAAAAACCTTTTGTAACTAAAATAAATTATTTCTAAAAGAGAATAAATTTTTCCACCAAAAAACTGCATTTTCGATGTCTTTTCACACTGCAGTCTTTCAAACATAATCGTATACCAGCGGTAAGATTTGAAACCACGCCTCCGAAGAGACTGGTGGCTAACACCAGTGCCTTGGACCACTCGGCCAGGTTGCCTCTCATAAATAATATATATGTGAATCCGGGTTGCAGCAGTAGCTAGCAATCTAGTAAGAGACGATCAGTCCAATGCTAAGAAAATATAACAAAACTCCTAAAAAATAGAGTCAGATCAAAACAAAAGTACATCATTAGAATTACCTTGTCTGAAACCCTACTAGATAAATATTGAATGTCGTCATAGTTTTTATATTAGAGCTATGACGTGAATAGAAAAACACGAAATTATATTGTTGTTTCTGAAGACGTCATGAAATAATATCATTGCGCTATGACGTCAATAAAATCATTACGGTGTGACGTCATAATCTGGGTTGCAGCGGTAGCTAGCAACCTAGTAAGAGACGATCACCTCCAATGTTAAGAAATATAAAACCCCCCAACTCCTAAAAAAAGAGTCAGATCAAAACAAAAAGTACACCATTAGAACCACCTTGTCCGAATCCTCTATAAAGAAAACTTACCGCCCTTTGGCTTGAATAACAAAGAAAATATATTGGCTTGAAAATCAAGAAAATAGACTTTTACCACGTTATTCTCCACAAACGGGATATTTTTTTTTTTTTTCTTTTTCTTTTCCACAGATAGCTTGGCACTGGAACATCGTAGAGGGTTGTTCAATAGCTCATTTTAAAGGAAATAATTGGGTTAAAAATCTATAGTAACTAAAATAAATTATTTCTAAAAGAGAATAAATTTTTCCACCAAAACTGCATTTTTGATGTCTTTTCACACTGCAGTCTTTCAAACATAATCGTATACCAGCGGTAAGATTTGAACCCACGCCTCCGAAGAGAATGGTGGCTAATCCGGGTTGCAGCGGTAGCTAGCAACCTAGTAAGAGACGATCACGTCCAATGTTAAGAAATATAAAAACCCATAGCTCCTAAAAAAGGAGTCAGATCAAAACAAAAAGTACAACATTAGAACCGCCTTGTCCGAAACCCCCTGTATAGGAAACTTTCTGTCCCTTGGCTTGAACAGCAAGGAAATATATTGGCTTGAAAATCAAGAAAATTGACTTTAAACCACGTTATTCTCCCCAAACGGGATATTTTTTTTTTTTTTTTTCTTTTGTATCCAGAGATAGCTTGGCACTGGAACATCGTAGAGGGTTGTTCAATAGCTCATTTTTAAAGGAAATTAATTGGGTTAAAAATCTATAGTAACTAAAATAAATTATTTCTAAAAGAGAATAAATTTTTCCAATAAAAACTGTATTTTTGATGCAGTGACGTCATAATTACTATATAAGAAACGTCAAAACTGTAAATGGTCTCATTCATGAATAGATAATTATAATAAAGATCGAACTCTTCCCTATACTAGCTTGCATACGCAACTTCACTATAGTTAATATAGTTAAGATTACAGTATTTATATTATACATCATTATAAATTATAAAAGGTTCAAATATTCGAAGATTATAGAGTTAAAAATTTTCCCACACCGGAATCGAACCCGAGCCTGTTTTATAGTAAAGAACGAAACTCTTGCCCTTAGTTACCTATGTCTTGTCAAATTAGCTAATTAATTACTTTAAAAGTTATAATAAAGATCGAACTCTTCCCTATACTAACTTGCATACGCAACTTCACTATAGTTAAGATTACAGTATTTATATTATACATCATTATAAATTTCCGGGTTGCAGCGGTAGCTAGCAACCTAGTAAGAGACGATCACCTCCAATGTTTTATATCCGGGTTGCAGCGGTAGCTAGCAACCTAGTAAGAGACGATTTTATAATAAAGATCGAACTCTTCCCTATACTAACTTGCAAACGCAACTTCACTATAGTTAAGATTACAGTATTTATATTATACATCATTATAATTATAAAAAGTTCAAATGTTCAAAGATTATAGAGTTAAAAAATTTTCCACACCGGGAATCGAACCCGAACCTGTTAAGTGAAAGTTAACTATCTTAGCCACTAGACCATATGGAACCACAAAGAAGTATGATTTAAGAGCCATATGCATATTATTATTTCACCATACCAATTATAATAAGGCCCAAAGCAAAATTACATTAAAAGACGATCATTGGAATAACAAACAATTGCATACATTGGAATTAGTTAGCTACTTGATTGTTTGAGGTTCGTCTCTTACTATTTCAAAGAAGAAAAGCCTTAGGCTTTTTCCTGTTTGTAATTTACAGTAATGTGTAATGGCTCATTTTAAAGGAAACTGCCGTATATAGACACATTTTGTAATTAACAAAATTAATTATTTATTATAACAAATTGTTACGATATGGTAAAGAACTAACTCTAGGCGATAGTAACTAATTTAATTTTGAAAAGAAAGAATTAAGGTAGAAACCTAAATGGTAGTATAATTAAACTACATTTCGTAGCAACCGTCCACCGGGATTTGAACTCGGAACGCAGGATTCATAGTCTTAAGTGCTGACCACTACACTAAGAAACGTCCATATAAGAAAGAATTTTAACAGTATATGATAACTTAAAGACCGAACTCTAATATTAAATAAAACAGATCGCGGTCATAATAAAGAGCTGTGTAATGGCTTATTTTAAAGGAAACTGCTGTACATACAGTAAAGAACAAATTTCCAGACCATAGTAACTAAAATAATTACATTAAAAGACGATCACTGAAATAACAAACCATTCCAGACATTGGACTTAGTTAGCTACTTGATTGTTTGAGTTTCGTCTCTTACTATTTAAAAGAAAAAAAAAAAGCCGTAGGCTTTTTCCTGTTTGTATTTACAGTAAAAAACGAACTCAAGCCCAAAGAGACTGAACCCTGTGGTTCATTCATATTATCTCCGTTATTTTAGCTAGGATGTAAATAAACAAGTTTCTTTTTTGAATTTCAAATTTAAAAGATAGTGCTTTTAATTCATTTTCCGGGTTGCAGCGGTAGCTAGCAACCTAGTAAGAGACGATCACGTCCAATGTTAAGAAATGTAAAAACCCATAGCTGGAACATCGTAGAGAGTTTTGTTCAATGGCTCATTTTAAAAGGAAATTAATTATAATAAAGAACGACCTCTTGCCACTACTAATTTTTATACGCCACTTAATTATAGTATAGGTTAGTAATTCCACAGATAATACATTAAAGAACAAACTGTAGTCCATAGTAACTGAAGTATTATAGCACTTCACATAAGTATTCCAAAATCCGGGTTGCAGCGGTAGCTAGCAACCTAGTAAGAGACGATCACGCCCCTAGTAAAAACTAAAGTAACCCATAACTCCTGAAAAAAATTCAGATCAAAACAAGAAGTACACTATTAGAACCGTCTTGTCCAAAAACTTATATAGAGTTTTATAAAAAAGAACGAGCTCTAGCCTATACTACTAACTAACTGTATAGTAATCCAAGTTGCAGCGGTAGCTAGCAACCTAGTAAGGGACGATCACGTCCTATAGTAAAAAACAAATAGCCTTAGCCCCTAAAAAACTAGAGTTAGATTCGGGTTGCAGCGGTAGCTAGCAACCTAGTAAGAGACGATCACGTCCAATGTTAATAAATATAAAAACCCATAGTTCCTAACAAAGGAGTCAGATCAAAACAAAAAGTACACCATTAGAACCGCCTTGTCCGAAACCCCTGTATAGGAAACTTTCTGTCCCTTGGCTTGAACAGCAAGGGAAATATATTGGCTTGAAAATCAAGAAAATTGACTTTAACCACGTTATTCTCCCAAACGGGATATTTTTTTCTCTTTTCTTTTTTTAATAAAGAACGACCTCTTGCCTATACTAAATTTATAGACCACTGAACTATAGTATAGGTTAGTAAGGTTTACATGAAGGACTGATCCGGGTTGCAGCGGTAGCTAGCAACCTAGTAAGAGACGATCACGTCCAATGTTAAGAAATATAAAAACCCATAGTTCCTAACAGAGGAGTCAGATCAAAACAAAAATTACACCATTAGAACCGCCTTGTCCGAAACCCCTGTATAGGAAACTTTCTGTCCCTTGGCTTGGACAGCAAGGGAAATATATTGCTTGAAAATCAAGAAAAAATACTGGCAGCTACTACAACATTCTGCCTAAACGGGATATTTTTTTCTTTTTTTTTTTTCTTTTGTTTTTTTCCACAAATTTAGTACCCTAAATTATATAGGCCACTTAACTATAGTATAGGTTAGTAAATCACTGAAAATAACAAACCATTCCATACATTGGACTTAGTTAGCTACTTGATGGTTTGAGTTTCGTCTCTTACTATTTAAAAGAAGAAAAAGCCGTAGGCTTTTTCCTGTTTTTACATTAAAGAACGAACTGTAGCCCATAGTAATTGAAGTATTAAAAGCCATCTTATTATATTCAATGCTATTGTGTCTGAGTTTGCATCTTTGCTGGTAACTTGAAAATTATAATAAAGAACGAACGCTTGCTCATAGTAACTGAAATATTAATTAAAAGTAGTATATACATAAAGGATCGATCTGAAAATTAGTAAATAACAAACAACAGCATGTAATTACAATAAATAACGACCTCTAGTTACATTTTTGTAATCATGAAATATAAAATATAGTAATATAAAATATTACTAAATAACCATATATGACGTAATGAGCGACTTGACGTAAAAAATTTAAAAAATAAATTTTTATTTTTCGTTTTCAGTTCAGAATCGGTAAAGTTATAAACTGCAAAAATACTTATGGTATCTGAGTAATAGTTTTAATCTTTTCCGGGTTGCAGCGGTAGCTAGCAACCTAGTAAGAGACGATCACGTCCAATGTTAAGAAATATAAAAACCCATAGTTCCTAACAAAGGAGTCAGAATCAAAACAAAAAGTACACCATTAGAACCGCCTTGTCCGAAACCCCTGTATAGGAAACTTTCTGTCCCTTGGCTTGAAAAGCAAGGGAAACATATTGGCTTGAAAATCAAGAAAATTGACTTTAACCACGTTACTCTCCCCAAACGGGATATTTTTTTCTTTTTCTTTTTTTTTCTTTTCCACAGATAGCTTGGCACTGGAACATCGTACAGGGTTGTTCAATAGCTCATTTTAAAGGAAATTAATTGGGTTAAAAATCTATAGTAACTAAAATAAATTATTTCTAAAAGAGAATAAATTTTTCCAACAAAAACTGCATTTTTGATGTCTTTTCACACTGCAGTTATAATAAAGATCGAACTCTTCCCTATACTAACTTGCATACGCAACTTCACTATAGTTAAGATTACAGTATTTATATCGGGTTGCAGCGGTAGCTAGCAACCTAGTAAGAGACGATCACGTCCAATGTTAAGAAATATAAAAACCCATAGTTCCTAACAAAGGAGTCAGATCAAAACAAAAAAGTAGACCATTAGAACCGCCTTGTCCGAAACCCCTGTATAGGAAACTTTCTGTCCCTTGGCTTGAACAGCAAGGGAAATATATTGGCTTGAAAATCAAGAAAATTGACTTTAACCACGTTATTCTCCCCAAACGGGATATTTTTTTCTTTTTTCTTTTTTTCTTTTTTTTTTTCTTTTCCACAGATAGCTTGGCACTGGAACATCGTAGAGGGTTGTTCAATAGCTCATTTTAAAGGAAATTAATTGGGTTAAAAATCTATAGTAACTAAAATAAATTATTTCTAAAAGAGAATAAATTTTTCCACCAAAAACTGCATTTTTGATGTCTTTTCACACTGCAGTCTTTCAAACATAATCGTATACCAGCGGTAAGATTTGAACCCACGCCTCCGAAGAGACTGGTGGCTAACACCAGTGTCTTGGACCACTCGGCCAGGCTGCCTCTCATAAATAAATATATATGTGAATTTGGGTTGCAGCAGTAGCTAGCCTGAAAAGCAACCTAGTAAGAGACAATCAGTCCCATGCTAAGAAATATAACAATTTTTACATTAAAAGACGATCACTGAAATAACAAACCATTCCATACATTGGACTTAGTTAGCTACTTGATTGTTTGAGTTTCGTCTCTTACTATTTAAAAGAAGAAAAAAGCCGTAGGCTTTTTCCTGTTTGTATTTTATAGTTAAAACGAACTCAAGTCCAAAGAAACTGAACACTGTGGTTCATTCATAGTATCTTCATTATTTTAGCTAGAATGTAAATAAACAAGTTTCTTTTTTAAATTTTTAAATTGAAAAGATAGTGCTTTTAATTCAACATATTAAAAGTTCTCCCCGACGTTACTATATAAGAAGCGTCAGAACTGTAAATGTTCACATTCATAATTACATAATGGTTTCAATCAAGCAAGCTGCACTTAAATTGAAAAAAAACAGTACTACACAAACAACAGAGATAGTATCTTGAAAAAAAAAAAGCAAAGGTATTCAACCGACCAGGCGTATCGAGAAGTAATCAAACAAAACAGCAAGATGTGTTATCACAATGATGAAGATTATAGACATGCAAAAATTGAGACAGCCAAACAAAAGATCAAGGAAAGGTATGGTAATGATGAAGATTACAGAGAAGCAACATTGAGCAGGCTAGACAAAAGAGCAAGGAACGGTATGATAATGATGAATATTACAGAGAAGCAAGAATTGAGCAGGCTAGACAAAAAGATCAAGGAGCGTTATCATAATGATAAACTTTATAGTTATAATAAAAAACAACCTCTTGCCTATACTAAATTTTATACGCCACTTATTTATAGTATAGGTTAGTAATTCAACAGATAGATTGGTACTGGAACATCGTAGAGAATTGTTCAATGGCTCATTTTAAGGAAATCTCTAGATCTAGCAACTTTTGCACTTAATCCGGGTTGCAGCGGTAGCTAGCAACCTAGTAAGAGACGATCACCTCCAATGTTAAGAAATATAAAAAAAATTTAAAAAAAAAACCCGTAGCTCCTAAAAAAAGAGTCAGATCAAAACAAAAAGTACACCATTAGAACCGCCTTGTACAAATCCTCCATAAAGGAAACTTACCGCCCTTTGGCTTGAATAACAAAGAAAATATATTGGCTTGAAAATCAAGAAAATAGACTTTTACCACGTTATTCTCCCCAAAACGGGATATTTTTTTCTTTTTTTTTTTTTTTTTCTTTTTTTTTGTATCCAGAGATAGCTTGGCACTGGAACATCGTAGAGGGTTGTGTTCAATAGCTCATTTTAAAGGAAATTAATTGGGTTAAAAATCTATAGTAACTAAAATAAATTATTTTTAAAAGAGAATAAATTTTTTCAATAAAAAAACTGTATTTTTGATGCAGTGACGTCATAATTACTATATAAGAAACGTCAAAACTGCAAAAGGTCTCATTCATGAATACATCCGGGTTGCAGCGGTAGCTAGCAACCTAGTAAGAGACGATCACGTCCAATGTTAAGAAATATAAAAACCCATAGTTCTTAAAAAAATTTATAATAAAGAACGACCTCTTGCCTATACTAAATTTTATAGGCCACTTAACTATAGTAGCATAAAGGATTTTATAATAAAGAACATCCGGGTTGCAGCGGGAGCTAGCAACCTAATAAGAGACGATCGAGTCCAATGCTAAGAAATAAAAAAAAACCATAGCTCCTAAAACAGCAGTCAGATCAAAACAAAAAGTACACCATTAGAACCGCCTTGTCCAAAAACTCTGTATAGGAAACTTTCTGTAATTTGGCTTGAACAGCAAGGCTTGAATTATAATAAAGAACGACCTCTTGCCTATACTAAATTTTATACGCCACTTAATTATAGTATAGGTTAGTAATTCCACAGATAGCTTGGCACTGGAGCATCGTAGAGAGTTGTTTAATGGCTCATTTTAAAGCAAATTCATGGGGTTAAAAACTTTTTGTAGTTATAAAACAAATTATTTTTAAATAGAATCATTTTTCTTATTATAATAAAGAACGACCTCTTACCTATACTAAATTTTATACGCAACTTAATTAAAGTATAGGTTAGTAATTCAACAGATAGCATGGCACTGCAACATTGTAGAGAGTTGTTCAATGGCTCATTTTAAAAGAAATTAATTGGATTAAAAATCTATTGTAACTAAAATAAATTATTTCTAAAAGAGAATAAATTTTTCCACCAAAAACTACATTTTTGATGTCTTTTCACACTGCAGTCTTTTTACAGTAAAGAACGATCTCTCGTCCATAGTAACTGATATACGGTGGTTCCAGGGGTAGTCGAGGTTGCAGCGGTAGCTAGCATCCTAGTAAGAGATGATCAGGTCCAATGTTAAGAAATATAAAAACCCATAACTCCTAAAAAAAAGTCAGTTCAAAACAAAAAGTACACCATTAGAACTGCCTTGTCCAAAACCCCTATATAGGAAATTTTCGAGCATTTGACTTTAACAGCAAGGGAAATATATTGCTTTGTCCGGGTTGCAGCGGTAGCTAGCAACCTAGTAAAGACGATCACGTCCAATGTTAAGAAATATAAAAACCCATAGTTCCTAACAAAGGAATCAGATCAAAACAAAAAGTACACCATTAGAACCGCCTTGTCCGAAACCCCTGTATAGGAAACTTTCTGTCCCTTGGCTTGAACAGCAAGGGAAATATATTGGCTTGAAAATCAAGAAAATTGACTTTAACCACGTTATTCTCCCCAAACGGGATATTTTTTCTTTTTTTTTTCTTTTTTTCTTTTTCACAGATAGCTTGGCACTGGAACATCGTAGAGGGTTGTTCAATAGCTCATTTTAAAGGAAATTAATTTGGTTAAAAATCTATAGTAACTAAAATAAATTATTTCTAAAAGAGAATAAATTTTTCCAATAAAAACTGTATTTTTGATGCAGTGACGTCATAATTACTATATAAGAAACGTCAAAACTGTAAATGGTCTCATTCATGAATACATAATGGCTAGATCAAAGCAAGCTACACGCAAGTTAAAAAATCAGTACTAAAAAATCAAGAAAAGTGGCAGCTACTACAACATTCTGCCTAAACGGGATATTTTTTTCTCTTTTCTTTGTTTCCAGTATAATAAAGATCAAACTCTTCCCTATACTAACTTGCATACGCAACTTTACTATAGTTTTGTTCGAAGATTTTAGAGTTAAAAATTTCCACACCGGGAATCGAACCCGGGCCTGTTGAGTGAAAGTTAACTATCCTAGCCACTAGACCATATGGGACCATAAAGAAGTATGATTTAAGAACCATATGCATATTGTTATTTCACCATACCCATTATAATAAGGCCAAAACAAAAATCGTCGACTTGCAACCTTACTTTTGACACATTAGTTAAATCTTGATCAGACTTAAAAAAATGTTTTTGCTAGTTTTACATGAAAGAACGAACCTTAGCCCATAGTAGCAGAAATAAGAATATCTAGGTTGCAGCGGTAGCTAGCAACTTATTAATTACATAATCTGAGTATAAGTGGTAGCTAGCAACCTAGTAATAAACGCCAAATTAAAAGAGATTATCATTAGAAGAACAAAAAATTGCTTATATTGGACTTAGTTAGCTGCCTGATTCTTTGAGGTTCGTCTCTTACTATTTCAAAGAAGAAAAAGCCATAGGCTTTTTCCTGTTTGTAATCCGGGTTGCAGCGGTAGCTAGCAACCTAGTAAGAGACGATCACGTCCAATGTTAAGAAATGTAAAAACCCACAGTTCCTAAAAAGGGAGTCAGATCAAAACAAAAAAGTACACCGTTAGAACCGCCTTGTCCGAAACCCCTTGAAAGGAAACTTACCGCCCTTTGGCTTGAACAGCAAGGGAAATATGTTGGCTTGAAAATCAAGAAAATTGACTTTAACCACGTTATTCTCTCCACAAACGGGATATTTTTTTCCTTTTTTTCTTCTTTTCCAGAGATAGCTTTGTACTGGAACATCGTTTAGAGAGTTGTTCAATGGCTCATTTTAAAGGAAATTTTACATTAAAAGACGATCATTGGAATAACAAACCATTGCATACATTGGACTTAATTAGCTACTTGATTGTTTGAGGTTCGTCTCTTACTACTTCAAAGAAGAAAAAGCCGCAGGCTTTTTCCTGTGTGTCATCATCATTACCAATAAACATCTGTTGAGGAAACTTAGACCACCGTGGCGTGAAAAATAGGAAAAATAATATTTTGAGAAAAAATTTCAAACAATTCGTGGTAAGTATAATAAAGAACGACCTCTTGCCTATACTAAATTTAATAGGCCACTAAACTATAGTATAGGCTAGTACAGTTATTATATTAAGGTCAATATATTAAAATTTTCCACTAAAAGACGGTCATTGGAATAAATATAATAAAGAACGACCTCTTGCCTATACTAAATTTTATACGCCACTTAATTATAGTATAGGTTAGTAATTCTACAGATAGCTGGGCACTGGGGCATCATCGTAGAGAGTTGTTCAATGGCTCATTTTAAAGGAAATTAATGGGGTTAAAACCTTTTGTAATCAAAATAAATAATTTTGAAAATAGATTATAATAAAGAACGACCTCTTGCCTATACTAAATTATATAGGCCACTTAACTATAGTATAGTTAGTAAATCACTGAAATAACAAACCATTTCCATACATTGGACTTAGTTATCCGGGTTGCAGCGGTAGCTAGCATCCGGGTTGCAGCGGTAGCTAGCAACCTAGTAAGAGACGATCACGTCCAATGTTAAGAAATATAAAAACCCATAGTTCCTAACAAAGGAGTCAGATCAAAACAAAAAGTACACCATTAGAATCGCCTTGTCCGAAACCCCCTGTATAGGAAACTTTCTGTCCTTGGCTTGAACAGCAAGGGAAATATATTGGCTTGAAAATCAAGCAAATTGACTTTTACCCACGTTATTCTCCCCAAACGAGATATTTTTTTCTTTTTTTTTTTCTTTCTTTTCCAGAGATAGCTTGGCACTGGAACATCGTAGAGGTTGTTCAATAGCTCATTTTAAAGGAAATTAATTGGGTTAAAAACCTTTTGTAACTAAAATAAATTATTTCTAAAAGAGAATAAATTTTTCCAATAAAAACTGTATTTTTGATGCAGTGACGTCATAATTACTATATAAGAAACGTCAAAACTGTAAATGGTCTCATTCATGAATATCCGGGTTGCAGCGGTAGCTAGCAACCTAGTAAGAGACGATCACGTCAATTGTTAAGAAATATAAAAACCATAGTTCCTAAAAAAAGGAGTCAGATCAAAACAAAAAGTACACCAGTAGAACCGCCTTGTCCGAAACCCCTGTATAGGAAACTTTCTGTCCCTTGGCTTGAATCACAAATAAGAGACGATCACGTCCAATGCTAACATAACAATAAAGAACGAACTCTAATTAAATTTTGTTATTATTTACAGTAAGGAACGAAGTCTATCTCATAGTACAACAGAGAAAAGAAAAAGAGGTATAGTGTATATGAAGTCATTATAATGATAAAATAACTCTTGGCTATACTAACTGGCATAGTCAAGTTAGTATAGCCGTTAGAATACGTTTTATCAAAATCTATTTATCCGTATATACACAGATTTGTGGAAAAATCAAATCAATGAATACCTTACTACAGCACAATGGATGAAAGTGTGCCTCATGATTCGAGGTTTGCGGGTTCAAATCCACCTGTAGTAAGGGTTCAATATTAAACGATTGGCTTTTCCTTCTTTAAAAGAAGATTATATTAAGAGACGATCATTGGAATAACAAAAAACTATTGCATAATTTGGACTAAGTTAGCTACTTGATTGTTTGAGGTTCGTCTCTTACTATTTCAAAGAAGAAAAAGCCGTAGGCTTTTTCCTGTTTGTAATCATATAGCATAGAATCTGGGTTGCAGCGGTAGCTAGCAACCTAGTAAGAGACGATCAGTCCAATGTTAGAAATCTGGTTTGCATTGGTAGTTTACAGTAAAGAACGATCTCTCACCCTTAAACTGATATATGGTGATTCCAGGGGTATTTACATTAAAAGACGTTACTACTAGAACCACCTTGTCTAAAACCTCTATATAGCAAACTTACCGTCCCTTTGCTTGAATAAGAAGGAAAATAAGTTGGTTGAAAATCATGAAAATTTACTTTAACCACGATATCCGGTTGCAGCGGTAGCTAGCAACCTAGTAGGAGACGATCACGTCCAATGTTAAGAAATATAAAAACCCATATAGTTTTCCTAACAAAGTTTTACAGTAAAGAACGATCTCTCGCCCATAGTAACTAATATATGGTGGTTCCAGGGGTATCCGGGTTGCAGCGGTAGCTAGCAACCTAGTAAGAGATGATCACGTTCAATGTTAAGTAAATATAAAAACCCCTAACTCCTAAAAAAAGAGCAAGATCAAAACAAAATTTTACATAAAGGATCGATGTGGTTCATTATAAATTATAAATGGTTTAGAGCTTCTAATGTTCGAAGATTATATTTTACATTAAAAGACGATCACTGAAATAACAAACCATTCCATACATTGGACTTAGTTAGCTACTTGATTGTTTGAGTTTCGTCTCTTACTATTTAAAAGAAGAAAAAGCCGTAGGCTTTTTCCTGTTTGTATTTATAGTTAAAAAACGAACTCAAGTCCAAAGAAACTGAACACTGTGGTTCATTCATATTATCTTCATTATTTTAGCTAGAATGTAAATAAACAAGTTTCTTTTTTTAAATTTTAATTGAAAAGATAGTGCTTTTAATTCAACATATTAAAAGTTCTCCCCGACGGGGAATCTAACCCCCTTCTCCCCAGGTAACAAGTGGGCATACTTACCATTAGACTATCGAAGACTTATAAAATAAAAGTTACATATAAGATATGATAATAATTTTTTAATCCGGGTTACATAAAGGCTCGATCATCGAACTTTCCGGGTTGCAGCGGTAGCTAGCAACCTAGTAAGAGACGATCACGTCCCAATGTTAAGAAATATAAAAACCCATAGTTCCTAACAGAGGAGTCAGATCAAAACAAAAAGTACACCATTAGAACCGCCTTGTCCGAAACCCCTGTATAAGAAACTTTCTGTCCCTTGGCTTGAACGGCAAGGGAAATATATTGGCATGAAAATCAAGAAAATTATAATAAAGAACGACCCTTTGCCTATACTAAATTTTATACGCCACTTAATTATAGCATAGGAGAGTAATTCAAACAGATAGCTTGGCACTGGAATTATAATAAAGATCGAACTCTTCCCTATACTAACTTGCATAGGCAACTTCACTATATGTTAAGATTACAGTATTTATATTATGACAATGCAAAAGGTATGAGAAAAAAGTTCAAAACTCTGTAAACTGCAAAAATATTTAGAATGTTTTGAGTTACAGTAAAGAACGAACTTCAGCCCATAGTTATAATATAAGGGGGGGGTTTTAGAATACATCCGGGTTTCAGCAGTAGCTAGCAACCTATTAAGAGACGTTTTATATAAGGAACAAACTGTAGTCCATAGTAACTCAAGTATTACATTAAAGAACGAACTGTATTCCATAGTAGCTGTAGTATTATAACGAATAATTATATAGATGATGAACCGGGTTTTTAATTTTTTTTTGATAATAAAGATCAAACTCTTCCCTATACTCACTTGCATACGCAACTTCACTATAGTTAAGATTACAGTATTTATATTATACATCATTATAAATTATAAAAGGTTCAAATGTTCGAAGATTATAGAGTTAAAAATTTTCCCACACCGGGAATCGAACCCGAGCCTGTTAAGTGAAAGTTAACTATCCTAGCCACAAGACCATATGGAACCATAAAGAAGTATGATTTAAGAGCCATATGCATATTATTATTTCACCATACCAATTATAATAAGGCCAAAACAAAATCATCGACTTGCAACCTTACTTTTGACACATTAGTTAAATCTTCATCAGGCTTAAAAATGTTTTTGCTAGTTTTACATGAAAGAACTAAACTTAGCCCATAGTAGCAGAAATAAGAATATCTAGGTTGCAGCGGTAGTTATAATAAAGAACAACCTCTTGCCTATACTAAATTTTATACGCCACTTATTTATAGTATAGGTTAGTAATTCAACAGATAGATTGGTACTGGAACATCGTAGAGAATTGTTCAATGGCTCATTTTAAAGGAAATCTCTAGATCTAGCAACTTTTGCACTTAATTTTTTTTTCAATTAATTATTTTTTACGAAAAACTTAATTTTTTATATACAATATTGACCAATGACGTCATTTATGACCAATTTTGACCAATGACGGAAATTTATGGGGTTTTTAAAACTCTTCTAATTAAATACTATACATAAATGATCAAAATAGTTCATTATAAGTGGGAATATCCGGGTTGCAGCGGTAGCTAGCAACCTAGTAAGAGACGATCACGTCCAATGTTAAGAAATATAAAAACCCATAGTTCCTAACAAAGGAGTCAGATCAAAACAAAAAGTACACCATTAGAACCGCCTTGTCCGAAACCCCTGTATAGGAAACTTTCTTTCCCTTGGCTTGAACAGCAAGGGAAATATATTGGCTTGAAAATCAAGAAAATTGACTTTAACCACGTTATTCCTCCCCAAACGGGATATTTTTTTTTCTTTTTTCTTTTTTTTTTCTTTTCCACAGATAGCTTGGCACTGGAACATCGTAGAGGGTTGTTCAATAGCTCATTTTAAAGTAAATTAATTGGGTTAAAAACCTTTTGTAACTAAAATAAATTATTTCTAAAAGATAATAAATTTTTTCCACCAAAAACTGCATTTCGATGTCTTTTCACACTCCAGTCTTTCAAACATAATCGTATACCAGCGGTAAGATTTGAACCCACGCGCTCCGAGAGAGACTGGTGGCTAACACCAGTGCCTTGGACCACTCGGCCAGGCTGCCTCTCATAAATAAATATATATGTGAATTTGGGTTGCAGCAGTAGCTAGCAACCTAGTAAGAGATGATCAGTCCAATGCTAAGAAATATAACAAAACTCCTAAAAATAGAGTCAGATCAAAACAAAAGTACATCATTAGAATTAACTTGTCTGAAACCCTACTAGATAAATAATGAATGTCATCATAGTTTTTTATATTAGAGCTATGACGTGAATAGAAAAACATGAAATTATATTGTTGTTTCTGAAGACGTCATGAAATAATATCATTGCTCTATGACGTCAACAAAATCATTACGCTGTGACGTCATAATTACTACTTAAGAACTACAAAGATGAAAATGTTCTCATTCATAATTACATAATGGTTTCAATCAAGCAAGTCGCACGCAAGTTGAAAAAACAGTACTACACAAACAATATATACTAAAGAACGACCTTTTGCCTATACTAGATAAATGCTTACGGAAAGAAGATAATAAAGACGCCAAATCTTCTTCTTAAAAGATGAGTCAACTCAAAAAAGCCTTCCGAAGACCGAATTTTTGAACCTTCTATAAATAAAACTCCAAGATGCAGGGGACAAAAACTTTATATAAAGGCTCGATCATCGTAGAGTAAAGAGCGAACTCAAGCCCAAACGAACTAAACCAGTTTTAGATAAGTTAAAATTGAAAGGCTCCTAACTGCACCGTTTACCTCTGGACAAGGAAATTGCATTAGGGAGCTAATCCGGGTTGCAGCGGTAGTATAATCAAGTTACAGTAAAGAACGATCTCTTGCCCATAGTAACTGATATATGGTGGTTCCAGGGTATTACATATTATCATAAAGAACGACCTCTTGCCTATACTAAATTTTATAGGCAACTTAACTATAGTATAGGCTAGTACAGTTATTATTTTAAGGTCAATATATTAAAATTTTCCACTAAAAGACAGTCATTGGAATAAAAACCCAATACATACATTTGATTTAGTTAGCTACTTAATTGTTTGAGGCTAGTCTCTTACTATTTCAAAGAAGAAAAAGCCGTAGGCTTTTTCCTGTTTGTAATCAATTAGAAAGAGTTCTACCTTTAAAAAAAATGAGTTATCCGGTTATAATAAAGATCGAACTCTTCCCTATACTAACTTGCATAGACAACTTCACTATAGTGAAGATTACAGTATTTATATTGTAGACATTATAAATTATTAAAAGGTTCGAATGTTCGAAGATTTTATAATAAAGAACGACCTCTTTCCTATACTAAATTTTATAGGCCACTTAACTATAGTATAGGCTAGTACAGTTATTATATTTAAGGTCAATATATTAAAATTTTCCACTAAAAAGACGGTCATTGGAATAAAAACCCAATACATACATTTGATTTAGTTAGCTACTTGATTGTTTGAGGCTAGTCTCTTACTATTTCAAAGAAGAAAAAGCCGTAGGATTTTTCCTGTTTGTAATCAATTAGAGAGAGTTCTACCTTTAAAATGAGTTTCGTATTACATTAAAGGACGATCATTTGAATATCCGGGTTGCAGCGGTAGCTAGCAACGTAGTAAGAGACGATCACGTCCAATGTTAAGAAATATATTATAATAAAGAACGACTTCTTGCCTATACTAGATTTTTATACGCCACTTAATTATAGTATAGGTTAGTAATTCAACAGATAGCTTGGCACTGGAACATCGTAGAGAGTTGTTCAATGGCTCATTTTAAAGGAAATTAATGGGGTTAAAAGCCTTTTGTAATTAAAACAAATTATATTTATTACATTAAGAAATTTTAATTATATTCCTTAAGAAATCATCATAAGTAAAAATTTCCCATACGGAAATTGAACTCAAGCCAACTGGGTGAGAGCTATCCCAACCCCTAGACCATATAGGATATATTAAAACATCCGATTAGTGAAGTTTATGTTAAAGAACAAATTATAAACCTAGTTAGCTGTCTGATTATTTGAGGATCGTCTCTTACTATTCCAAAGAAGAAATTTACATTAAAAGACGATCATTGGAGTAACATATCACTGCACACATTGGACTTAGTTGGCTACTTGATTGCTTGAGGTTCGTCTCTTACTATTTCAAAGAAGAAAAATCCGTAGGCTTTTTCCTGTTTGTAATGATTTAATAGTCAAGACTTCATTTACGGTGATAGCAATATTAGAGTTTCTGTGGATGAAAATACAACAATAAAATTATTTGGTGAGAGCCTTGATAAGGTAGCTAACATCAGGGATGTATAACCCCACAATGCATTGTGACAGTTGTGAGCAGATAATCCGGGTTGCAGCGGTAGCTAGCAACCTAGTAAGAGACGATCACGTCCAATGTTAAAGAAATATAAAAACCCATAGTTCCTAAAAAAGGAGTCAGATCAAAACAAAAAGTACACCATTAGAACCGCCTTGTCCGAAACCCCTGTATAGGAAACTTTCTGTCCCTTGGCTTGAACAGAAAGGGAAATATATGGCTTGAAAATCAAGAAAAGTGGCAGCTACTACAACATTCTTCCTAAACGGGATATTTTTTTCTTTTTTTTTTCTTGTTTCCAGAGATAGCTTGGCACTGGAACATCGTAGAGGGTTGTTCAATAGCTCATTTTAAAGGAAATTAATTGGGTTAAAAACCTTTTGTAACTAAAATAAATTATTTCTAAAAGAGAGAAATAAATTTTTCCATCAAAAACTGCATTTTCGATGTCTTTTCACACTGCATTATAATAAAGAACGACCTTTTGCCTATACTAAATTTTATACGCCACTTAATTATTTAGTATAGGTTAGTAATTCCACTGATAGACTGGCACTGGAACATCGTAGAGAGTTGTTTAATGCTCATTTAAATTATAATAAAGATCCAACTCTTGCCTATACTAACTGGTATGGGTTCGTCGCTTAACTATAGTGTAGTCCGGGTTGCAGCGGTAGCTAGCAACCTAGTAAGAGACGATCACCTCCAATGTTAAGAAATAGAAAACCCCCCAACTCCTAAAAAAAAGAGTCAGATCAAAACAAAAATTATAATAAAGAACGACCTCTTACCTATACTAAATTTATACGCAACTTAATTATAGAATAGGTTAGTAATTCAACAGATAGCATGGCACTGCAACATTGTAGAGAGTTGTTCAATGGCTCATTTTGAAGAAATTAATGGGGTTAAAAACCTTTTGTAATTAAAACAAATTATTTTTATTACATTAAGAATTTATATGTTCCTTAAGAAATCATCATAAGTAAAAATTTCCCAAACAGAAATTGAACTCAAGCCTACTGGGTGAGAGCTATCCCAACCTCTAGACCATATAGGATATATTAAAATATCCGATTAATGAAGTTTATGTTAAAGAACAAATTATAAATCTAGTTAGCTGCCTGATTATTTTGAGGATCGTCTCTTACTATTCCAAAGAAGAAAAAGCCGTAGGCTTTTTCCTGTTTGTAATTTATTTTATAATAAAGAATGAACTTCAGGCTTTACTATATACTAAAGAACGACCTCTTGCCTGTACTAAATTTAAAGGCGACTTAACAATAGTATAGGCTAGTACAGTTATATTTATGGACAATATATTAAGATTTCATTGAAAGACGATCATTGGAATAAATACCCATTACATACATTTGATTTTGTTAGCTGCTTGATTGTTTGAGGCTAGTCTCTTACTATTTGAAAGAAGAAAAAGCCTACGGCTTTTTCATGTTTGTAATTAATTAGAAAGCATTCTACCTTTCTACATTCTACAGGAAATCCCTGTTGTTAAATAAATTTACCTAAAGGATCGACATATTTCATCATAAAATCCGGGTTGCAGCGGTAGCTAGCAACCTAGTAAGAGACGATCACGTCCAATGTTAAGAAATGTAAAAAACCCATAGTTTCCAAAAAAAGGAGTCAGATCAAATTCAAAAGTACACCATTAGAACCGCCTTGTCCGAAACCCCTTGAAAGGAAACTTACCGCCCTTTGGCTTGAACAGCAAGGGAAATATATTGGCTTGAAAATCAAGAAAAGTGGCAGCTACTACAACATTCTGCCTAAACGGGAAATTTTTTTTTCTTTTTTTTCTTCTTTTCCAGAGATAGCTTGGCACTGGAACATCGTAGAGAGTTGTTCAATGGCTCGCTTTAAAGGAAATCAATTGGGTTAAAAAATCTATAGTAACTAAAATAAATTATATCTAAACAGGATAAATTTTTCCACCAAAAACTGCATTTTTTGATGTCTTTTCACACTGCAGTCTTCCAAATATAATCGTATATCAGCGTTACATAAATCCGGTTGCAGCGGTAGCTAGCAAACCTAGTAAGAGACGATCACCTCCAATGTAAAGAAATATAAAACCCCTAACTCCTAAAAAAAGAGTCAGATCAAACAAAAAGTATACCATTAGAACCACCTTGTCCGAAACCCCTATTAAGGAAACTTACCGCCCTTTGGCTTGAATAACAAAGAAAATATATTGGCTTGAAAATCAAGAAAATTGACTTTTACCACGTTATTCTCCACAAAACGGGATATTTTTTTCTTTCCGCTTGATTTTTCTTCTCAGCTAGCTGGGCACTGGAAAATCATAGAGAGCTGTATAATAGCTCATTTTAAATGAAATTGCAACATCTAGTCACTTTTGTAATTAAAAATAAATACTTTTTAAAGTAGAAATCAATTTTGTCAAAATTATAATAAAGAACGACCTCTTGCCTATACTAAATTTTATATGCCACTTAATTATAGTATAGGTTAGTAATTCAACGGATAGTTTGGCACTGGGACATCGTAGAGAGTTGTTCAATGGCTCATTTTAAAGCAAAATTAATGGGGTTAAAAACTTCTTGTAATTAAAATAAATTATTTTTTACATTAAGATTTACAATGAAAGACGATCATTGGTTATTACATTAAATATATACATAAAGAGCCGATACAGTTCAGTATAAATGGGGAATATGTAAGTTACAATAAAAACGAACTCTTGCCTATACAAACTTGTATAGTGGGAAATAAGGATCGATCATAAATGGAACTTGTATAGTGGGAAATAAGGATCGATCATAAATGGTGTTAGTCATTGGTGCCTTTTTGGTCACTGGCAGCACGGTGGCTCAGGAAATTTCTTTCAAATATAAAGGTGTATGTTCGAATCACTGCACGGTAACACACAATAGTAATCCGGTTGCAGCGGTAGCTAGCAACCTAGTAAGAGACGATCACGTCCAATGTTAAGAAATATAAAACCCATAGTTCCTAACAGCGAGGAGTCAGATCAAAACAAAAAGTACACCATTAGAACCGCCTTGTCCGAAACCCCGGTATAGGAAAACTTTCTGTTCCTTGGCTTTGAACAGCAAGGGAAATTTATTGGCTTGAAAATCAAGAAAAGTGGCAGCTACTACAACATTCTGCCTAAACGGGATATTTTTTTCTCTTTTTTATAATAAAGTATAATAAAGAACGACCTCTTGCCTATACTAAATTTTATACGCCACTTAATTATAGTATAGGTTAGTAATTCCAACAGATAGCTTGGCACTGGAAACATCGTGAGAGTTGTTTAATGGCTCATTTTAAAGAAAATTAATGGGGTTAAAACCTTTGTAATTATAAAACAAGTTATTTCTTAAAATAGAATCATTTTTCTTACGAAATTATATTAAAAGAAAATGATTACAATAACAAACCATTGCTACTTCATTGTTTGAGGTTCGTCTCTTACTATTTCAAAGGAGTTTTACATAAAGGATCGACACGGATCATCATAAAAATGTGTCAGTCAAGACGATATCATCTAGCAGTTATTAATAGAAGTTTTGTTTAGACTTTAAAAAGACAAATGTATAAAAATTGCCTTCGGCAGGAATTGAACCTGTGACCTTTGCGAGCAGAATTCCAGCACACTATCCACTTAGTTGGCAACTTGATTGTTTGAGGTTCGTCCCTTACTATTTCAAAGAAGAAAATGTCGTAGGTTTTTTCCTGTTTGTGATTAAACAGTTCGTGGTATTGAACTGTATAGTAAGAGCGACTCGTCTCAAAAGTAACCGAAACTCTAAAAAACGGAATTTTAATATCAATAGATACATCAAAAGAATTGGATTTTTATGCTAATTTTAAATATATAAGTTTCATGAAGTTTAATTTTACTCATCAAATCCGGGTTGCAGCGGTAGCTAGCAATCCGGGTTGCAGCGGGTAGCTAGCAACCTAGTAAGAGACGATCACGTCCAATGTTAAGAAATATAAAAACCCCTAATTCCTAGAAAAATAGTCAAATCAAAACAAAAAGTACACCATTAAACCGCCTTGTCCGAAACCCTATAAAGGAAACTTACCACCCTTTGGCTTGAATAACAAAGAAAATATATTGGCTTGAAAATCAAGAAAATTGACTTTAACCACGTTATTCTGCACAAACGGGATATTTTTTTCTTTCTTTTGTTTCCAGAGATAGCTTGGCACTGGAACATCGTAGAGAGTTGTTCAATGGCTCATTTTAAAGGAAATCTCTAGATCTAGCGCCTTTTGCACTTAATTTTTTTATTAATTATTTTTCACAAAAAACTTAATTTTGTATATACAATATTGATCAATGACGTCATAGTCGTTGGATGTAGTACATAAAGGCTCGATCATCGAATTTAAGCTGAAACTAAGTAAAGGACAATTATGCCTCCATATATTCACAGTGATGTATAAGATTTCACATTACATCTGTAAACTGTTCCACAGTTGCCGGTCCATACCTTGGAAGCTTTTCACTAAACATGCAACATTTCTTTTGGGATATTACTATGAAGTTTTTTGAAAAGCATCTCTAGCTGACTTTTCAACAAAATCTATTCTTTCAGAGATATTACATTAAAAGTCGATCACTGAAATAACAAACCATTCCATACATTGGACTCAGTTGGCTACTTGATTGTTTGAGTTTCGTCTCTTACTATTTAAAAGAAGAAAAAGCCGTAGGCTTTTTCCTGTTTTATTTATAGTTAAAAAACGAACTCAAGTCCAAAGAAACTGAACACTGTGGTTCATTCATATTATCTTCATTAGTTTAGCTAGAATGTAAATAAACAAGTTTCTTTTTTAAATTTGAAATTGAAAAGATAGTGCTTTTAATTCAACATATTAAAAGTTCTCCCCGACGGGGAATTACATTAAAAGACGATCCTTGGAGCAACATACCACTGCATACATTTGACTTAGTTAGATACTTGATTGCTTGAGGTTCGTCTCTTACTATTTCAAAGAAGAAAAAAGCCGTAGGCGTTTTTCCGGTTTGTAATGATAGTTTATAGTAAAGAACGATCTCTTGCCTATACTAAATCTCATAGGCCACTTTACTATAGTAAAGATTATCCGGGTTGCAGCGGTAGCTAGCAACCAAGTAAGAGACGATCAAGTCCAATGTTAAGAAATATAAAAAAACCATAACTCCTAAAAAAAGTAGAAATATATTGGCTTGAAAATCAAGAAAAGTGGTAGCTACTACAACATTCTTACCTAAACGGGATATTATTTTTTTTTCTTTTGTTTTCAGAGATTATAATAAAGAACGACCTCTTACCTATACTAAATTTTATACGCCACTTAATTATATATAGTATAGGTTAGTAATTCAACAGATACCATGGCACTGGAACATTGTATCCGGGTTGCAGCGGTTGTAGCTAGCAACCTAGTAAGAGACGATCACGTCCAATGTTAAGAAATATAAAAACCCATAGTTCCTAAAAAAGGAGTCAGATCAAAACAAAAAGTACGCCATTAGAACCGCCTTGTCCGAAAACCCCTGTATAGGAAACTTTCTGTCCCTTGGCTTGAACAGAAAGGGAAATATATTGGCTTGAAAATCAAGAAAAGTGGCAGCTACTACAACATTCTTCCTAAAACGGGATATTTTTTTCTTTTTTTTTCTTTGTTTCCAGAGATATATAAATAAAACGACCTCTTGCCTATACTAAATTTTATACGCCACTTAATTATAGCTTAGGTTAGTAATTCAACAGATAGCATGGCATTGGAACATCGTAGAGAGTTGTTCAATGGCTCATTTTAAAGGAAATTAATGGGGTTTAAAAACATTTTGTAATTAAAACAAATTATTTTTATTATATTAAGAAATTTTTAATTATGTTCCTTAAGAAATCATCATGCGTAAAAATTTCCCATACGTTCCGGGTTGCAGCGGTAGCTAGCAACCTAGTAAGAGACGATTACAGTAAAGAACGATCTCTCGCCCATAGTAACTGATATACGGTGATTCCATGGGTAGTTACAAGCTATCCGGTTTGTAGCGGTATCCGGGTTGCAGTGGCAGCTGTAACCCGGAGTCTCTTTGCTTAACAGCAAAGAAAATATGTCGGCTTGTTATCCGGGTTGCAGCGGTAGCTAGCAACCTAGTAAGAGACGATCACGTCCAATGTTAAGAAATATAAAATTCCATAATACGTAAAAAAAAGTCAGATCAGAACAAAAAGTACACCATTAGAACTCCCTTGTCCGAAATACCTGTATAGGAAATTACATTAAAGAACGAAGTTCAGTCCATAGTAACTTAAGTGTTATTAGGAACCATTATATAGATTAGGCTTACAGTACTCAAAGGTTACTGTTTACAATATGTTAAGATATTAAGACTATAATTGGAAAACCAAACCATTGCATACATTAGAATTAGTTAGCCACTTGGTTGTTTGAGGTTCGTCTCTTGCTATTTCAAAGAAGAAAAAGTCATAGGCTTTTTCCTGTTTGTAACAAGGTTATTATTTTTATAATGAAAACCTAGTAAAGAACATTTACCAAAAAATCGATATCTGCCAAGAAGATCTAATGTAGTACTAATAATAGAAGTTTTATTTAGACTTTAAATAGATAAATGTGTAAAAATTGTCTTTGGCAGGATTTGAACCTGCAGCCTTGGGAGTATATTATAAGGAGATGTCATTACTCCTTGTATTATGAAGTCAGAGTCATGACACATTAACCGTTGAATCTTAAGTAACTTCATAATATAGCGTTTTTTCTATTTACGTCATAGCTCTAATGAAACTATGACGACATTGATTATCTAGTATATGATAATGCAGTTTTCAGTAAAATATTGATTTTGTTTTTAATATATTTTTTAATTGCAAAAGCACGTATTTTCAGTGCCCAGCAATCTGAATACGGGAAAAAAAGAAAAAAAAGATGCCTTCGATCCAGAATATCGTAGTTCAAGCAAAACGGACTTCATTCCCACAAAAAAGTAATAAAATATATTTATGAATATCTATACTTATATTTATAGTTTTATAACTTATGTATCTACAGCTATATGTTCATAAACTATGTTTATAGTGTCAGTTATTTAACAATAAGCAAAGCTGGTTTTTAACGTCATGACCCAAAAAACCGAAATTGTAATTTAATTCAGTTAGAAATTATTTAATATCCGGGTTGCAGTGGTAGCTACCGCCTTGTCCGCAACTCCTGTATAGGAAAGTTTCTGTCCCTTGGCATGAACAGCAAGGGAAATATATTGGTTTGAAAATCAAGAAAAATTGGCAGCTAATACAACATTCTGCCTAAACGGCATATTTTTTTTCTTTTTTCCTTTCTATTTTCCCACAGAGAGCTTAGCACTGGAACATCGTAGAGAGTTGTTCAATGGCTCATTTTAAAGGAAATTAAATAGGTTAAAATTCTTTTATAACTAAAATAAATTATTTCTAAGAGAGAATAAATTTTTCAATTAAAAACTGCATTTTTGATGTCTTTTCATACTGCAGTCTTTTCAAATATATTTGATTTTTGTACATAAATCATAATCGTATACCATTATGTCTACGAATAACCATATATGACGTAAAAAGTGACATGATGTAATATTTAAAACCTATAGTGTACTAATAACCATATATGACGTCATGAGTGACGTGACGTCAAAATTGAAAAAATCAATTTTTATTTTATTTTCGTTTTCATCCGGGTTGCAGCGGTAGCTAGCAACCTAGTAAGAGACGATCACGTCCAATGTTAAGAAATATAAAAACCCATAGCCTCTAAAAAAAGTAGGAGTCAGATCAAAACATCACAGTAAAGAACAAACTTCCAGCCCATAGTAACTAAAATAAGATTACAATTAATATTAAAGATTCATCAAGGATGTCGTAATCGTAGGCTGTAGCCAGGTCATCTCTTACTATTCCAATTAAGAAAAAGCCATAGGCTTTTTCCTGTTTGTAATACAGTAAGGATTTTAGTATCTATCAGCAAGGGAGGGAATCCGGGTTGCATCCGGGTTGCAGCGGTAGCTAGCAACCTAGTAAGAGACGATCACGTCCAATGTTAAGAAATATAAAAACCCATAGTTCCTAACAAAGGAGTCAGATCAAAAAAAAGTACACCATTAGAACTGCCTTGTCTGAAACCCCTGTATAGTAAACTTTCTGTCCCTGGGCTCGAACAGCAAGGGAAATATATTGGCTTGAAAATCAAGAAAAGTGGCAGCTACTACAACATTCTGCCTAAACGGCATATTTTTTTTTCTTTGTTTCCAGAAATAGTTTGGCACTGGAACATCGTAGATAGTTGTTCAATGGCTCATTTTAAAAGAAATTAATTGGGTTAAAAATCTATAGTAACTAAAATAAATTATTTCTAAAAGAGAATAAATTTTTCCAACAAAATTATAATAAAGAACGACCTCTTGCCAATACTAAATTTTATACGCCACTTAATTATAGCATAGGTTAGTAATTCCACAGATAGCTTGGCACTGGAACATCGTAGAGAGTTGTTCAATAGCTCATTTTAAAGAAAAAACTATTGGGGCTAAATATAATAAAGAACGACCTCTTGCCTATACTAAATTTTATGCGCCACTTAATTATAGTATAGGTTAGTAAATTCAACAGATAGCTTGGCACTGGAACATCGTAAGAGAGTTGTTCAATGGCTCATTTTAAAGGAAATTAATGGGGTTTAAAAACTTTTTGTAATTAAAACAAATTTTTTTTTATTACATTAAGAAATTTTAATTATGTTCCTTAAGAAATCATCATAAGTTAAAATTTCCCATACAAAATTTGAACTCAAGCCAAGTGGGTGAGAGCTATCCCAACCTCTGGACCATATAGGATTTATCAAAATATCCGATTATGACGTTTATGTTAAAGAACAAATTATAAACCTAGTTAGCTGTCTGATTATTTGAGGATCGTCTCTTACTATTCCAACGAAGAAAAAGCCGTAGGCTTTTTCCTGTTTGTAATTTATAATCCGGATTCAAGCGGTAGTTATAGTAACGAACGGATTCAAGCCCAAAGAAGCTAAACCCTGTGGTACATTCATATTATCTTCCCTATTTTAGCTAGGATGTAAATAAAACGAGTTTCTTTTTTATTACAAAAGGGAACTAGATGTGGCAAGTTACTATTGAGACGAGTCGCTATTACAATACAATACAGTTCGTTATCACGAACTGTTTGCTTTGATGTAAACTATTGGTATCAAAATTTCGTTCTTTAGAGTTTCGGTTACTATTTTTCCGGGTTGCTATTAATAAAAAAACACATTTACGAATAAGATACTATTTAAGATCGATCGTTACCACAGAGTGTTTTGAACTCAAATCCTTCTTAGTTTTACAGTAAAGAACGACGATCTCTCGCCCATAGTAACTGATATACGGTGGTTCCAGGGTAATCTGGGTTGCAGCGGTAGCTAGCAACCTAGTAAGAGACGATCACGTCCAATGTTAAGAAATATAAAAACCCATAGCTCCTAAAAAAGGAGTCAGATCAAAACAAAAAAGTACACCATTAGAACCGCCTTGTCGAAACACTGTATAGGAAACTTTCTGTTCCTTGGCTTGAACAGCAAGGGAAATATATTGGCTTGAAAATCAAGAAAAGTGGCAGCTACTACAACATTCTGCCTAACGGCATATTTTTTCTTTCTTTTTTCTTTTCCACAGATAGCTTGGCACTGGAACATCGTAGAGAGTTGTTCAATGGCTCATTTTAAAGGAAATTAATTGGGTTAAAAATCTTTTGTAACTAAAATAAATTATTTCTAAAAGAGAGTAAATTTTTCCACTAAAAACTGCATTTTGATGTCTTTTCATATCCGGGTTGCAGCGGTAGCTAGCATCCGGGTTGCAGCGGTAGCTAGCAACCTAGTAAGAGACGATCACGTCCAATGTTAAGAAATATAATCCGGGTTGCAGCGGTAGCTAGCAACCTAGTAAGAGACGATCACCTCCAATGTCAAGAAATATAAAACCCCCCAACTCCTAAAAAAAAGAGTCAGATCAAAACAAAAAGTACACCATTAGAACCGCCTTGTCCGAATCCTCTATAAAGGAAACTTACCGCCCTTTGGCTTGAAAACAAAGAAAATATATTGGCTTGAAAATCAAGAAAATTGACTTTTAACCACGTTATTCTCCACAAACGGGATATTTTTTTCTTTCCGCTTTTTTTTTTTCTGCTCAGCTAGCTGGGCACTGGAAAATCATAGAGAGCTGTATAATAGCTCATTTTAAAGGAAATTGCAACATCTAGTCACTTTTGTATTTAAAAAATAAAATACTTTTTAAAGTAGAATCAATTTGTCAAAAAAATTGCATTTTGATGTATTTTCATATTGCAGTCTTTTCAAAGATATTTGAATTTTGAAGCAATAAAATAGTCCATGTAATGAACTCTATAGTAATAATAGCTACTTGTCTCAATAGTAACCGAAACTCCTGGAACCAAAATTTTCTTTTTTGGCTTAATCGCTAAAAATATTATGTAAACTGCAAAAATATTTATGATGCCTAATCAGTAATAGTAATTTTTTAATTTAAACAACAAAAAATACATGAAAATTCTAAAATTAGTTTTGCTTTTTGTCTCCTGGAAGAAATTTTTTTTTCATCTCAGTTCAAATTTATTATTGTATCCTGGAACCAAACTTTTTTTGGTTTGTAACCCGTAAAGTACATATCTCCATATTATTGTCTCATAATTGCAATTATTTTAGTTTTCAGTCCAGAATCACTAAACTTATTATGTAAACTGCAAAAATTTTATGGTGTCTAACCAATAATACTAATTTTGTAATTCAAACAAGATAAATACCTGAAAATTTTAAAATTAGTTTTGTTTTATGCTAGGTTTTAGATACTCGACACGGGATTTTGTGTGCTTAATAATTTTAAACCTTGAAAAAATATGGTCTCACGCGAGTGGGAAAAAAAGAAAGAATAACCAAAAACAATATCAAAATAGAACAATCCAAATTTCTACTAATAGAAAACTTTACTACACAAAAAATAAAAGCTAACATCCTGAAATATCAGAAAAGTTTATTTAAAAGAGATAAAAATGCCACCAAACGCAATAAAGCTCGAGCACGCGTAAGGATTGCTACTAAGATGTCTTGTGATCCAGGATTTAAGAAAATGAAATATGACAGAGCAAAACAGAGGTATCTTACGGATCAGGGGTATCGAGAAGGGAAAATGAGACAGCGAAACAAAAGAGCAAGGAACGGTATGATAACGATATAGATTACCGAAACAAACATAAGAAAAAAGTTGCTACCAGAATAATGGGTAGATACTGGGGTGACAAAAGCTATAATGAAAAAATTAAATTCTCTGCGAGGTTGTACCGAAGAACGCATAAGGACAAAGGGAAAATTACATTCAGAAATACAAGAAGATGGCAAAAATGCAGGCTGATCTTTGTAAATTGAGAAACATTTTACGCATGTTTTATCGGGATCACGAAAAGTATTCGAAATTACAGATTAAAATTCTCTTTGAAAGAGCGGATGCTGTTGAAAAGTCGGCTAGAAATGCTTTGGCAAAGCTTCATAGCATTACAATAAAGAACGACACCTAGCCCATGTTAACTGTGACATAATCCGGTTGCAGCGGTAGCTAGCAACCTAGTAAGAGACGATCACGTCCAATGTTAAGAAAATATAAAAACCCATAGTTCTTAAAAAAAGAGTCAGATCAAAACAAAAAGTACACCATTAGAACGCCTTGTCCGAAACCCTGCATAGTAAAATTTCTGTCCCTTGGCTTGAACAGCAAGGGAAATATATGGCTTGAAAATCAAGAAAAAGTGGCAGCTACTACAACATTCTGCCTAAACGGGATATTTTTTTCTTTTTTTTTTTTTTTTTTTCTTTTTTTGTATCCAGAGATAGCTTGGCACTGGAACATCGTAGAGGGTTGTTCAATAGCTCATTTTAAATGAAATTAATTGGGTTAAAAATCTATAGTAACTAAAAAATTATTTCTAAAAGAGAATAAATTTTTCCACCAAAAACTGCATTTTTGATGTCTTTTCACACTGCAGTCTTTCAAACATAATCGTATACCAGCGGTAAGAATTGAACCCACGCCTCTGAAGAGACTGGTGGCTAACACCAGTGCCTTGGACCACTCGGCCAGGCTGCCTCTCATAAATAAATATATATGTGAATTTGGGTTGCAGCAGTAGCTAGCAACCTAGTAAGAGACGATCAGTCCAATGCTATCCGAGTTGCAGCGGTAGCTAGCAACCTAGTAAGAGACGATCACCTCCAATGTTAAGAATATATAAAAACCCCCAACTCCTAAGAAAAGAGTCAGATCAAAACAAAAAGTACACCATTAGAACCGCCTTGTCCGATCCTTTATAAAGGAAACTTACCGCCCTTTGGCTTGAATAACAAAGAAAATATATTGGCTTGAATATCAAGAAAATAGACTTTTACCACGTTATTCTCCACAAACGGGATATTTTTTTCTTTCCGCTTTTTTTTTCTGCCTCAGCTAGCTGGGCACTGGAAAAACATAGAGAGTTGTATAATAGCTCATTTTTAAAGGCAATTGCAAACATCTTGTCACTTTTGTAATTAAAAATAAAATACTTTTTAAAGTAGAAACAATTTTGTCAAAAAAATTGCATTTTTTGATGTATTTTCATACTGCAGTCTTTTCAAAGATATTTGAATTTTGAAGCAATAAAACAGTTCATGGTAATGAACTCTATAGTAATAATAGCTATTTGTCTCAATAGTAACCGAAACTCCTGGAACCAAAATTTTCTTTTTTGGCTTAATCGCTAAAATTATTATGTAAACTGCAAAAATATTATGATGCCTAATCAGTAATAGTAATTTTTTAATTTAAACAACAAAAATACATGAAAATTCTAAAATTAGTTTTGCTTTTTGTCTCCTGGAAGAAAATTTTTACAATAAAGAACGACACCTAGCCCATGTTAACTGAAACATAAATAGGGATTATGTAATTCCCATCAGTATCATGGCTGTTTACATTAAAAGACGATCATTGGAATAACATACCACTGCATACATTGGACTTAGTTAGCTACTTGATTGCTTGAGGCTCGTCTCTTACTATTTCAAAGAAGAAAAAAGCCGTAGGTTTTTTCCTGTTTGTAATAATATAGCATGAAATTACATTAAAGGACGATCATTCGAATCCGGGTTGCAGCGGTTAGCTAGCAACCTAGTAAGAGACGATCACGTCCAATGTTAAGAAATATAATAAAAACCCATAGTTCCTAACAAAGGAGTCAGATCAAAACAAAAAGTACACCATTAGAACCGCCTTGTCCGAAAACCCCTGTATAGGAAACTTTCTGTCCCTGGCTTCAACAGCAAGGGAAATATATTGGCTTGAAAATCAAGAAAAGTGGCAGCTACTACAACATTCTCCCTAAACGGGATATTTTTTTTTCTTTTTTCTTTTCCACAGATAGCTTGGCACTGGAACATCGTAGAGGGTTGTTCAATAGCTCATTTTAAAGGAAATTAATTGGGTTAAAAATCTATAGTAACTAAAATAAATTATTTCTAAAAGAGAATAAATTTTTCCACCAAAAACTGCATTTTTGATGTCTTTTCACACTGCAGTCTTTCAAACATAATCGTATACCAGCGGTAAGATTTGAACCCAACGCCTCCGAAGGAGACTGGTGGCTAACACCAGTGTCTTGGACCACTTGGCCCAGGCTGCCTCTCATAATTTGGGTTGCAGCAGTAGCTAGCAACCTAGTAAGAGACGATTAGTCCCCATGCTAAGAAATATAAAAACCCAAAACTCCTAGTAGCTAGTTAGCTACTTGATTTTTTTGAGTTTCGTCTCTTACTATTTAAAAGAAGAAAAAGCCGCAGGCTTTTTCCTGTTTGTATTTATAGTTAAAAAATGAACTCAGGTCCAAAGAAACTGATTTACAGTAAAGAACGATCGCTCATGCATAGTATAACTGATATATGGTGGTTCCAGGGTAGTTACTTGTGGTTCGTCTCTTACTATTTCAAAGAAGAAAAAACCGTAGGCTTTTTCCTGTTTGTAATGATATAGCATAAAAAACGAATTCCAAGTTTGTAACTGACGTCATCCTGGTTGTTATAGTAAAGATCAGGGTTGCAGCGGTAGCTAGCAACCTAGTAAGAGACGATCACGTCCAATGTTAAGAAATATAAAAACCCATAGTTTCTAACAAAGGAGTCAGATCAAATTCAAAAGTATACCATTAGAACCGCCTTGTCCGAAACCCCTGTATAGGAAACTTTCTGTCCCTTGGCTTGAACAGCAGGGAAATATATTGGCTTGAAAATCAAGAAAAGTGGCAGCTACTACAACATTCTGCCTAAACGGGATATTTTTTTTCTCTTTTTTTTTTCTTTTCCACAGATAGCTTGGCACTGGAACATTGTAGAGGGTTGTTCAATAGCTCATTTAAAGAAAATTAATTGGGTTAAAAAATCTATAGTAACTAAAATAAATTATTTCTAATACCATCAAGAAGCGGCTCAATTCTTTGGTTCGAAGACAAGTGACACCGAGAATGCATATACAGAAGCTTGTCATTTTGCCAAGTCCTGGGACCGGTGGTAAAGCCGCCGGGCTCCCGTTACTATGTATACTATCTTTATATGTTAGCAATAACGGTGTATGTATTTATGTATATATGTGTGTTCTCGAAAACGGCTCCACAGTTTTTTCGGGAATTGGTATCTTAAGATATTCTCGCATAAAAAACGATCTAGATAGGTCAGAAGTCTGAGAAAAATCGTTAAGAGCCTTAATTTTGGTTGTTTTCAAAATGACCTCATGTGCTTTGTTATTACATAATATATAAGCATTTCTTATGGCATCATATAAGTCTTTTTTATTTGATGTCATGCATAGCATAAATAAGATTGTTGAGTTTCCAACGCAACAGTCATTTATATAATGTTATGTCTGTTGAAATCCGGGTTGCAGTGGTAACTAGCAACCTAGTAAGAGGACGATCACGTCCAATGTTAAGAAATATAAAAACCCCTAACTCCCTAGAAAAATAGTCAGATCAAAACAAAAAGTACACCATTAGAACCGCCTTGTCCGAAACCCCTACAAAGGAAACTTACCACCCTTTGGCTTGAATAACAAAGAAATATATTGGCTTGAAAATCAAGAAAAATTGACTTTAACCACGTTATTCTGCACAAACGGGATATTTTTTTCTTTCTTTTGTTTCCATTACATTAAAGAACGATCTTCAGTCCATAGTAACTGAAGTGCTATTAAGGAACCATTATATAGATGCTGCTTACAGTAATCAAAGGTTACTGTTTACAATGTGTTGAAAAGATGCTAAAAGACTCTAATTGGAATATCAAACCATTGTGTATATTGGAACTAGTTAGACTAACTGATTGTTTGAGGTTCGTCTCTTACTATTTGAAAGAAGAAAAAGCCATAAGCTTTTTCCTGTTTGTAACCAGGTTATTATTAATGGTTAATGGTTCAGTTTATCTTTAATAGCTCATTTTAAAGTAAATGGCTATATCTAGTGTATTGTGTAATTAATTAGGCAAAGGACAAAAGGAAAGCAAAATATTTAAAGGATAAAAGTATAAAGGAAATAGCTTCTGTATAATCACAGAAGATTACAGAAGAAAGCCTATTTGATCAAAACCAGATAAAAATAAGCAACGATCAAAGACTACTGGGTATGGTCAGGATTCACTTGTTACTGTAGAGCGACTCGAACTTCTATCTTCGCCCCCCCCGTTGTCAGGAAGAGACCTCACTAGCGAATGTGCTTCAGCAAAAGCACTGATAGTAAAAGATGTAATTTTAGGGTTGATGATGCATCTAGATCTGGGTTGCAGCGGTAGCTAGCAACCTAGTAAGAGACGATCATGTCCAATGTTAAGAAATATATAAAAAACCCTAACTCCTAAAAAAAAAGTCAGGTCAAAACAAAAAGTGCATCATTAGTACCGCCATATCCGAAACCCCTGTTTAGGAAACTTTCTGTCCCTTGGCTTGTTTTATTAGGGTCGTCAGCTCTAACTGACTTACTCTTCTGTCTTAGGTGGTCATCTGGGCTAATAATTTGTTGGCTGTTACGTTTGGGAGCCCCCACGGGCCCGACAAAAGTTGATGTGGAGCATTTTTTAATAACAGGAGTTTCACTGTTCACCCCATTTATTTCTTTATCACTACTAAGCTCCTCCACTATACTAAAGAAAGATTGAATTGAGGATGAAGATCCAGAAACGCGATCTTGAATTGCAAGGTCCGTCCAGGTTTAAACCGATTATTTTCAGAAACAAAACTCTTTACTAAACTTTTTTGTGGCACTGATAAAGACCCAGGTTCACGGAGAACATAATGCTAAGATCGTGAGTTCGAGCCTCAGACAAAGCAATTTTTTCTATTAATATTAAATGGATGATGCTTGTTTTCTAGGAAAGTAAGGTTTTATTAAAAAATTTAGTCTCTTAATAGTATTTCTTTAAAATGATCCCTTAAACAGCTTTCTACCATGTTCCAATGCCAAGCTATCTGAGGAGGATAAAAAGATGCCGTATATGCAGATTATTTTAGTTCAAGCACCTTATCTTGCTTTTCAAGTTAGTAAAATTTTCCTCATTATTCAAGCCAAGGCATGGTAGGTTTCCTATACAGGGGTTTTGATCAAAGCGGTTGTAATAGTGTAATTCATGTTTTGATATGACACTATTTCCAGGAGTTATTGGCCGTATTACATTTCTTAGTATTGGACGAGATCATCTCTTATTTGGAAATAATTGCAATTATAAGACAATAATATGGAGATACGTACTTTACGGGTTACAAACCAAAAAAAAGTTTGGTTCCAGGATACAATAATAACTTTGAACTGAGATGAAAAAAAAAATTTCCAGGAGACAAAAAGTAAAACTAATTATAAAATTTTCATGTATTTTTGTTGTTTAAATTAAGAAATTACTGTCACTGATTAGGCATCATAGATATTTTTGCAGTTTACATAATAATTTTAGCGATTAAGCCAAAAAAGAAAATTTTGGTTCCAGGAGTTTCGGTTACTATTGAGACAAGTAGCTATTATTACTATAGAGTTCATTACCATGAACTGTTTGATTGCTTCAAAATTGAAATATCTTTGAAAAGACTGCAGCATGAAAATACATCAAAAATGCAATTTTTTCGACAAAATTGATTCTACTTTAAAAATTATTTTATTTTTTAATTACAAAAGTGACTAGATGTTGCAATTTCCTTTAAAATGAGCTATTATAACAGCTCTCTATGATTTTCCAGTGCCCAGCTAGTTGAGGAGGAAAAATCAAGCGGAAGGAAAAAAATATCCCGTTTGTGGAGAATAACGTGGTCAAAGTCAATTTTCTTGATTTTCAAGCCAATATATTTTCTTTGTTATTCAAGCCAAAGAGTGATAAGTTTCCTTAATAGGGGTTTTGACAAGGTGGTTCTAATGGTGTAATTTTTGTTTTGATCTGACTCTTTTCTCAGGAGTTAGGGGTTTTTATATTTCTTAACATTGGACGTGATCGTCTCTTAATTGGCTTGAAAATCAAGAAAATTGACTTTAACCACGTTATTCTCCACAAAGTTTATAATAAAGAACGAATATTTTACCGATTATCTACTAAAAAACCATATATGACGTAATAAGTGAATAGACGTAATATCTAAAACCTATTGTGTACTAATAACCATATATGACTTAATGAGCGACATGACGTAAAAATTGAAAAAATTAATTTTTATTTTATTTTCGTTTTTAGTTCAGAATCGCTAAAGTTATAAACTGCAAAAAAAATATTTGTGGTGTCTGAACAATAGTTTTAATCTTTTAATTTATAATAGGAAAATACCTGAAAATTTAAAAATTAGTTTAATTTTTTGTTAGGTTCTTGATACTTGATACTTGACTTAAACATTCAACTAATGGTTACGAAATGGTTTCAATCAAGCAAGCTACACGCAAGTTAAAAAAAACAGTACTATACAAAAAACAAAGACAACCTCTTGAAAAAAAAAAGCAAATCCGGGTTGCAGCGGTAGCTAGCAACCTAGTAAGAGACGATCAAGTCCAATGTTAAGAAATATCAAAACCCATAGTTCCTAAAAAAGGAGTCAGATCAAAACAAAAAGTACACCATTAGAACCGCCTTGTCCAAAACCCCTGTATAGGAAACTTTCTGTCCCTTGGCTTGAACAGCAAGGGAAATATATTGGCTTGAAAAATCAAGAAAATTGGCAGCTATTACAATATTCTGCCTAAAACGGGATATTTTTTTCTTTTTTTCTCTTTTTTTTGTATCCAGAGATAGCTTGACACTGGAACAACGGGTAGAGGGTTGTGTCAATAGCTCATTTTAAAGGAAATTTATTGGGTTTAAAACCTTTTGTAACTAAAATAAATTATTTCTAAAAGAGAATAAATTTTTTCCACCAAAAACTGCATTTTCGATGTCTTTTCACGCTGCAGTCTTTCAAAACATAATCGTATACCAGCGGTAAGATTTGAACCCACGCCTCCGAAGAGACTGGTGGCTAACACCAGTGCCTTGGACCACTCGGCCCAGGCTGCCTCTCATAAATAAATATATATGTGAATTTGGGTTGCAGCAGTAGCTAGCAACCTAGTAAGAGACGATCAGTCCAATGCTAAGAAATATAACAAAACTCCTAAAAATAGAGTCAGATCAAAACAAAAGTACATCATTAGAACTACCTTGTCTGAAACCCTACTAGATAAATAATGAATGTCATCATAGTTTTAGTTAGAGCTATGACGTGAATAGAAAAACACGAAATTTATATTGTTGTTTCTGAAGACGTCATGAAATAATATCATTGCGCTATGACGTCAATAAAATCATTACGCCGTGACGTCATAATTACTATATAAGAAGCATCAGAACTGTAAATGTTCTCATTCATAATTACATAATGGTTTCAATCAAGCAAGCTGCACGCAAGTTGAAAAAACAGTACTGCACAAACAACAGAGATAGTATCTTGAAAAGAAAAAGCAAAGGTATTCAACGACCAGGTGTATCGAGAAGTAATAATTGATGAGATCAAACAAAGGTATTCAACCCCCAGGCGTATTGAGAAGTAATAAATTGAGACAGCCAACAAAAGTTCAAGGAGAGTTATCACAATGATGAAGATTACCGCATCAAATATAAGAAAAACCAAAAGCAAAGGTATTCAACCGTCCAGGTGTATCGGAGAAGTAAAAATTGAGACAGCCAAACAAAAGATCAAGGAGCGTTATCAAAATGATAAACTTTATAGAGAAGCAACAATTTAGCAGGCTAGACAAAAGAGCAAGGAACGGTATGATAATGATGAAGATTACCGAAACAAACATAGGAAAAAAAGTTGCTACCAGAGTAATGGGTAGATACTGGGGTGACAAAAGCTATAATGAAAAAATTAAATTCTCTGCGAGGTTGTACCGAAGAACGCATAAGGACAAAGGGAAAAATTACATTCAGAAATACAAGAAGATGGCAAAAATGCAGGCTGATCTTTGTAAATTGAGAAACATTTTAACGCATGTTTTATCGGGATCACGAAAAGTATTCAAAATTACAGATTAAAAATTCTCCTTTGAAAGAGTGGATGCTGTTGAAAAGTCGGCTAGAAATTCTTTGGCAAAGCTTCATAGTAATATCCAAAAGAAATGTTGTCAGTTTAAACGAAAAGCTTCCAAGGTATGGATTGGCAAACTACGGAAAACAGTTTTATAGATGCAATGGAAAATGTTCGACAACACAGTGAATATACGGAGGCGTACTTATTAGAAAATTCGTATATTAATTTTGGGAGGAGCAATTGCAGTTTATGTAGCAGCAATAAAAATATATATAAAAGCATACCTATCAACAGCGAAGGAAAAGCAATGTTTTTCAATTATGGCGAAAACGAGCCTGTTAGGGTTATTAGTAAATGTGTTTGTAAGACTAATGATTTAGAACAAATTCCTGGAACACCGATTCAAGAAAAAAGCATTTCTAACTGTGTTTTAAACAGTTCGTTTAGTTCTACTGAATATTTGGCAAAAAATTCTCTGTGTAGTAGAAACAAACTGTCCTGAAAAGTACGAGACAACTATTGAAAAATGCTCTTAAAACTAGATCTGACAAGGAAATTATGATGGCTGAAGTCACCTATAACAATCTGAGTAAACATTCAAAACCAAAAATTGGGCAGCAGGTTACTTGGCAATGTCACCCTGATATCTGCAAGCTCTATCCGACGGATATTGAATTATGTCAAATTCTTTTTGATATCCTTGAAAATAATATAGCATTAAAATTTTAAACTGACAAAGTGGTTAATTTCTACCTTGGCGGCTTGGATTATTGTGAAATCAATTACAGGGACACAAGAAAGCATGGGCATTCGTTATACTGTAGCCCAAATGAGGGATGTCAGAGCTATTTGCGTTCTCTAAGGGCACTAGCTCCACATTTTTCCTGTCTTGAAACTGTTTCATTAATGGCGTATATAAGGCAGTATCAAAATGTAAGATTATACAACATATTAATCTACTAAAAGTCGAGGGCTCGTATAATAAAGAACGACCTCTTGCCTATACTAAATTTTATACGCCACTTAATTATTGTATAGGTTAGTAATTCAACAGATAGCATGGCACTGGAACATCGTAGAGAGTTGTTCAATGGCTCATTTTAAAGGAAATTATAGTTATGAGAGGCAGCTTGGGTGAGAGGTCCAAGGCGCTGGGTTAGCCACCAGTCTCTTCGGAGGCATGGGTTCATATCTTGCCACTGGTATACGATTATGATTTACGTACAAAAATCAAATATCTCTGAAAAGACTGCAGTATGAAAAGACATCAAAAAATGCAGTTTCTAGTGGAAAAAATTTATTCTTGTTTAGAAATAGTTTATTTTAGTTACAATAAGAACGACACCTTGCCCTTGTTAACTGAAACATAAATAGGGATTATGTAATTTCCATCAGTATTTCATGGCTGTAGAGATGGCTGAAACCTAGTTACAATAAAAGACGATCATTGGAATAACAAACAATTGCATACAATGGAATCAGCTAGCTACTTGATTGTTTGAGACTCGTCTCTTACTATTTCAAAGAAGAAAAATCCGTAGGCTGTTCCTGTGTGTAATCAGTTTTTATTATCAAAGACAGCCCACTAGCACTGCCTGAGTAAACAACGATGTGGCACAATGTGTTTTTTTTCTTCTTCTGTCAGCACTTCGCACAACACTCGAAGGAGTTGACGTATCCGGTTTGCAGCGATTTTACAGTAAAGAAACGAACCTTAGCTCATAGTAACATAAATACGAATATCTAGGTTGCAGCGGTAGCTAGCAACCTAGTAAGAGACGATCACGTCCAATGTTAAGAAATATAAAAACCCATAGTTCCTAAAAAAGGAGTCAGATCAAAACAAAAAGTACACCATTAGAAACCGCCTTGTTCGAAACCCTGTATAGTAAACTTTCTGTCCCTTGGCTTGAACAGCAAGGGAAATATATTGGCTTGAAAAATCAAGAAAAGTGGCAGCTACTACAAAATTCTGCCTAAACGGGATATTTTTTTTTTCCGGTTATAATAAAGAACGAACTCTTGCCTATACTAAATTTTATACGCCACTTAATTATAGTTTAGGTAAGTAATTAAACAGATAGCATGGCATTGGAACATCGTAGAGAGTTGTTCAATGGCTCATTTAAAGGAAATTAATGGGGTTAATTAACTTTAAAATGGAACATGTATTGCAAATCATTCTAGGTAATAACAATGTTTCTATTTTGTGAAACTGATAAAAATATGAATACGAAAAAGTTGATATTTTAAATGCAAGTAAAAGGAAATGTAATACAACAAATCTTTTAAGCTGATAACAAATTTTTCTAGCTTTCTATAGCAAAATTCTTTAAATAGCAAAAATATTTGTGTGGAATTGTAAAAGGGATTATATGTAACACAGAGTTCAAACTATGTTAATAATTTTTTTTTTTTTTTTAATTCTATCTCAGGTGAGATTGGGCGCACTGGCTTGTTTAATTATTCAGATTAATTTAAACAGATGAAATTAAACGTAATTATGGCTTGCATAAGGACTGGAGATAAAAATAGTACATACACTACTCCATGTGATTCTAAGTTGGTTGACATAACTAAAACCCTTCCTACAGTCTATGTTGTTTTGATAATTCCAGTATTATTTATTTTTTTAGCTCAAGGAGCACAGCCCGAGTACTGGATGTACCTATTCCGCCTTTTAGTAAAGCATATAGTTTTGTGTGATTAGATTTATAATATGTGTGCCTTTTTGCTGTTTCTGCTGTAGTAAGGTTGACATTAAAAAATTTGTGGTAGAACATTAAATTTGAAAATCCAATTAAAAACCCTTTCATATTTATAAAAGACAAGTATGATAAACCTGTTTGCCAATTCACTGCAGGACTACAAAGAACTTACGAAAAAAGAAGAATGGGATTAGCTATTTGAAGGCAATTGGAGACCCCAAATGAAAGGTTTTCAAAACTCTATGACTGACTTTATGTCCACAAGACTTTGAAGACAATTAGACAACTAGGATTTCTTCTCACTATACCAGTGTAGGATAGACCCAACAATTGGGTCTCACAATAGACCAAAATAAAACAGACCAAATTTACACTTCATGTTTAGATACAAGTATACCTGCCAGATAGACCTCACTGAAACAAAAAAATATTTTGCATCCTTGCTTTGTCAGATTACTCACTTGAAAGTGGGTCAAAGAATTTTTTGGTCTCAGATTAGAAGGGTGTGTTAGCAGAAAATAGGGAACCAATAACTGCAAACAAAAACCACATCGAACCGCAACGATAACCGTAAACCGTAAACTCTAAATCCACAACGAATCCATACACAAAGATATAGCTTCAGTAAATTGCACGGAAGGATATAGGAAAAGGTATAACTTCACCAAAGTTCATAGAAAGCTATACGAAGAAGCACATTCTCAAAACAAACCAGAAAGCTTTACAAGCGATTTGATTGCTGGCCACTACAATAGCGACGTAATTTTTCCAAGAAAAATCCCTTGTCTCTGCTTATCTATCAACAAAACGTATATATAAGAAATCTTTATTAAAACCATAAGTTAATGGCTCTAGATTAGACAATAAGTTGACAGTTCTATAATTTCCAATAAAGAAGGTTTTTCCAGGACTTCCTATAGGCGTCCCCCCTCCTCTGTAAATTATTTATTATTCTATAGAGTCTCCCTCATAACTATTTTGTTATTGTTATTATGAAGTAGCAATAGGGATAATCATACTCTCTCAACATTCCATAGACAGCCATATGGATACCACATTTTATACCACTGCTATAAGGAAAGGTTACTTAATTCCAACGTTCAGGAATTTCAAAGGAGTTCCGGGTTGCAGCGGTAGCTAGCAACCTAGTAAGAGACGATCAAGTTACATTGAAGGACGATCATTGGAATAAGAATTATGCAAAGGATTTGTATAGTTCTATGTAAATGCAGACATAAATATCATGGTTATAAAGATGTGTGAAACCTAGTAAAGAACAAAAACCAAGGCATGTAGTAATTAAATGAATATAATAAAAGCATCTTTTACAAAGTTTTTAAAATAAAACACAAAAACGGTGGCTTTTAGTAACTGAAATATAAATTAATATAATAGTACTATGATACTATTATATCATGTTATAATATATAGTATATTATGCTATACACAATTATACTATAATGGTATCTATAAGTATAATAGTAACTGAAATATTAGCAGGGCATTTGTGCTATTATAGCGCTATTTACAAACTCATACTTATTACTGGGGTGACAAAATCTAAAATGAAAAAATTAAATTCTCTGCGAGGTTGTACCGAAGAACGCATAAGGACAAAGGGAAAAAATTACATTCAGAAATACAAGAAGATGGCAAAAAAATGCAGGCTGATCTTTGTAAATTGAGAAACATTTTACGCATGTTTTATCGGGATCACGAAAAGTATTCAAAATTACAGATTAAAATTCTCTTTGAAAAGAGCGGATGCTGTTGAAAAGTCGGCTAGAAATTCTTTGGCAAAGCTTCATAGTAATATCCAAAAGAAATATTGTCAGTTTAACGAAAAGCTTCCAAGGTATGGATTGGCAACTGCGCAAAACAGTTTATAGATGCAATGGAAAATGTTCGACAACACAGTGAATATACGGAGGCGTACTTCTTAGAAAAATTCGTATATTAATTTTGGAAGGAGCAATTGCAGTTTATGTAGCAGCAATAAAAATATATATACAAGCATACCTATCAACAGCGAAGGAAAAGCAATGTTTTTCAATTATGGCGAAAACGAGCCTGTTAGGGTTATTAGTAAATGTGTTTGTAAGACTAATGATTTAGAACAAATTCCTGGAACACCGACTCAAGAAAAAAGCATTTCTAACTGTGTTTTTAAACAGTTCTTTTAGTTCTACTGAATATTTGGCAAAAAATTCTCTGTGTAGTAGAACAAACTGTCCTGAAAAGTACGAGACAACTATTGAAAAATGCTCTAAAACTAGATCTGACAAGGAAATTATGATGGCTGAAGTCACCTATAACAATCTGAGTAAAAATTCAAAACCAAAAATTGGGCAGCAGGTACTTGGCAATGTCACCCTGATATCTGCAAGCTCTATCCGACGGATATTGAATTATGTCAAATTCTTTTTGATATCCGCTGAAAATAATATAGCATTAAAATTTTCAACTGACAAAGTGGTTAATCTCTACCTTGGCGGCTTGGATTATTGTGAAATCAATTACAGGAACACAAGAAAGCATGGGCATTCGTTATACTGTAGCCCAAATGAGGGATGTCAGAGCTATTTGCGTTCTCTAAGGGCACTAGCTCCACATTTTCCTGTCTTGAACTGTTTCATTAATAGCGTATATAAGGCAGTATCAAAATGTAAGATTATACAACATATTAATCTACTAAAAGTCGAGGGCTCGTACAAGGAACTAAGTCATTACATAGAAGAAGTGTCAAGTAGACTCTGTCGTAATAATAGTCAAGACTTCATTTACGGTGATAGCAATATTAGAGTTTCTGTGGATGAAAATACAATAATAAAATTATTTGGTGAGAGGCTTAATAAGGTAGCTAACATCAGGGATGTATACCCCACAATGCATTGTGACAGTTGTGAGCAGATAAAGACAAAATACCAATTGAAGAGTCTAAGATCCCTTTCAAATAAGAAAGGTTTTTGATGTAATGATGGCCACGATTTTAGAACACCTACAACAGGACATATCCAAAGATGACAGAGAACAACTAATTCAATGTACAGGTTGGAAAGAGGATGTCATAGATTCATTCTTTGTCTGTGACTACTGTGCTGGGGAAAATGTTGAAAAGTCAGGAGAATGTCCGATCAGTATTAAATAACCTTCATATAGACTGTACACCGGAATGTATAAAGTGTTTAAATAATTTTGAAATGGCAATGATTCGATTTGTAATGCCTTGTCTTACAATCGTCAGATTAGGGCAAGTAACTGCACTGAAGAGACCTAGAACAGAACTTGTTGACGCTCTTAAGGGGAGAATAGTATATCTACCTGTTGATGTGCAAGCAAATGCAGATATTCAGCCTGAAAAACTTCTTAACATTGATAGTTTTGTAGTCATTGTCAATGGTCAGCCTACTTACAACAAGAATGTTTGGACTGCACTAATAGATCTGAGAAAAGTCCATGAAGCACTGTTGTGGTTAAGAGAGAACAACAGTCTCTATAAAACAATACATGCATACACCCTAGAAGATTTAAATAAAATACTTGAAGCACGTCTTGCTGAAAAAGCGGTTGGTGTTGATAATTTACCTGAAATACCGGAAGCTGCAATCCTTCAGAAACTGACAGAAAGCGCAAAATCTACATTGGTTGAACATTTTTCTGTCCAGCCTCTCAATTCAGCGGTTCCAAAAGACTTTATAATAAAGATCGAACTCTTCCCTATATACTAACTTTCATAGGCAACTTCACTATAGTTAAGATTACAGCATTTATATTATACATAATTATAAATTATAAAAGGTTCAAATGTTCGAAGATTATAGAGTTAAAAATTTTCCCACACCGGAATCGAGCCCGGGTCTGTTAAGTGAAAGTTAAATATCCTAGCCACTAGACCATATGGGACCATCAGGAAGTATGATTTAAGAGCCATATGCATATTATTATTTCACCATACCAATTATAATAAGGCCAAAACAAAATCGTCGACTTGCAATCTTACTTTTGACACATTAGTTAAATCTTCATCAGACTTAAAAAATATTTTGCTAGTTTTACATGAAAGAACGAACCTTAGCCCATAGTAGCAGAAATAAGAATATCTAGGTTGCAGTGGTAGCTAACAACCTATTACATAATCTGTGTTTAAGTTGTAGCTAACAACCTAGTAAGAAACGCCAAATTAAAAGATGATCATTAGAAGAACAAACAATTGCTTATATTGGACTTAGTTAGCTGCCCGATTCTTTGAGGTTCGTCTCTTACTATTCCAAAGAAGAAAAAGCCGTAGGCTTTTTCCTGTTTGTAATAATACATTAAAAGATAACCATATGTGACGTAATAAGTGAATGTTATCCGGGTTGCAGCGGTCGGTAGCTAGCAACCTAGTAAGAGACGATCACCTCCAATGTCAAGAAATATAAAACCCCCCAACTCCTAAAAAAAAGAGTCAGATCAAAACAAAAAGTACACCATTAGAACCGCCTTGTCCGAATCCTCTATAAAGGAAACTTACCGCCCTTTGGCTTGAATAACAAAGAAAATATATTGGCTTGAAAATCGAGAAAATTGACTTTTACCACGTTATTCTCCACAAACGGATATTTTTTTCTTTTCCGCTTTTTTTTTCTGCTCAGCTAGCTGGGCACTGGAAAATCATAGAGAGCTGTATAATAGCTCATTTTAAAGGAAATTGCAAACATCTAGTCACTTTTGTATTTAAAAATAAAATACTTTTTAAAAGTAGAATCAATTTTGTCAAAAAAAATTGCATTTTTGATGTATTTTCATACTGCAGTCTTTTCAAAGATATTTGAATTTTGAAGCAATAAAACAGTCCATGTAATGAACTCTATAGTAATAATAGCTACTTGTCTCAATAGTAACCGAAACTCCTGGAACCAAAATTTTCTTTTTTGGCTTAATCGCTAAAATTATTATGTAAACTGCAAAAATATTTATGATGCCTAATCAGTAATAGTAATTTTTTTTTTAATTTAAACAACAAAATACATGAAAATTCTAAAATAGTTTTGCTTTTTGTCTCCTGGAAGAAAATTTTTTTTTCATCTCAGTTCAAATTTATTATTGTATCCTGGAACCAAACTTTTTTTGGTTTGTAACCCGTAAAGTACATATCTCCATATTATTGTCTCATAATTGCAATTATTTTAGTTTTCAGTCCAGAATCACTAAACTTATTATGTAAACTGCAAAAATATTTATGGTGTCTAACCAATAATACTAATTTTGTAATTCAAACAAGATAAATACCTGAAAATTTTTAAATTAGTTTTGTTTTATGCTAGGTTTTAGATACTCGACACGGGATTTGTGTGCTTAATAATTTTAAACCTTGAAATATAATAAAGAACGACCTCTTGCCTATACTAAATTTTATACGCCACTTAATTATAGTATAGGTAAGTAATTCCACAGATAGCTTGGCACTGGAACATCATAGAGAGTTATTCAATGGCTGTTTTTAAAGAAAATTAATGGGATTAAAAACTATATAGGTTATTAAAGAACATACCACTGCATACATTGGACTTAGTTAGCTACTTGATTGCTTGAGGTTCGTCTTTTATACTATTTCAAAGAGAGAAAAAGCCGTAAGCTTTTCTTACTAGGTTTGCTAGCTACTGCTGCAACCCGGATTCACATATATAGTTATGAGAGACCGAGTGGCCCAAGGCGCTGGTGTTAGCCACCACTCTCTTCGGAGGCGTGGGTTCAAATGTTACTGCTGGTATACGATTATGATTTATGTACAAAAATCAAATATCTTTGAAAACACTGCAGTATGAAAAGACATCAAAAAAAATGCAGTTTTTAGTGGAAATATTTATTCTCTTTTAGAAATAATTTATTTTACTTACTAAAAATTTTTTAACCCAATTAATTTCCTCTAAAATGAATCATTGAAAAACTCTCTACGATGTTCCAGTGCAAAATATCTGTGGAAAAGAAGAAAGAAAAAAAAATATGCCGTTTAGGCAGAATGTTGTAGTAGCCGCCACTTTTCTTGACTTTCAAGCCAATATATTTCCCTTGCTGTTCAAGCCAAGGGACAGAAAGTTTCCTATACACGGTTTTCGGACAAGGCGGTTCTAATGGTAAACTGTTTGTTTTGATATGACTTTTTTTTAGGAGTTATGGGTTTTTATATTTCTTAACATTGGACGAGATCGTCTCTTACTAGGTTGATAGCTACCGCTGCTACCCGGACAAGTACAAATGTTCAAAACTTCAAATATCATGACCGGCGGAGTAGTATGTCAGGGAAGGGGGCTTTGGCTTAAACTGCCAGAAAAAAAATATTTCTTATTTATACACAATAAATATAAATTAAAGGGAAAATGAGCATCTAACAATTTGACTAAATTACAGTAAGGAACGAAGTCTATCTCATAGTAGCTGATGCAACAGAGAAAAGAAGAAGAGGTATGTGGTGTATATGACGTCATTATAATGATGAAGTAAACTCTTGGCTATACTAGCTTGCAGAGTCAAGTTAGTATAGCCATTAGAATACGTTTATCAAAATCTATTTATCCATATATATACAGTTTTAAGGAAAAATCAAATCAATGAATACCTTACTACAGCACAATGGATGAAAGTGTGCCTCATGATTCTAGGTTTGTGGGTTCAAATCCGCCTGTAGTAAGGGATAAATATTGAATAAAGGAATGATTCCTTAAAATAATGAATTGGTTTTCAAATTCTGCGTACAGCTGACTCAACCTTTCAAATTCATCACACGAACTAAACATGGTTACGTGACATATACAGGACGAATTAAGGTCACGTGTTGGGTAGAAAGAATCTAACAAAAAAAAAAATAATTTTGAAGTTTTGTGGTATTATTCTAGTTTAAAATAAGAAATAAAAATTAATGCTTTGACATCACAAATATTTTTGTAGTTTACACAATAACCTTTGCGATTCTGATCTGAAAGCTAAAACAAAAAAATTAAATTTCATTTCTTCAAAAATATAGCCCAAAAGATACACAAAAAGAAGTTGAGCCAAAAAAAAGTTTGGTTCCAGGAGACAATTATAACTTTGAAGTAAGAAATGAAATGAAACTTTCGTTGATTAAATCGAACAAAAAACAAAACTAATTTTGAAGTTTTCAGGTATTTTTCTAGTTTAAATTAAGAAATTAGTATTATTGGTTAGACATCATAAATATTTTTGCAGTTTACGCAATAACTTTAGCGATTATGAACTGAAACTAAACTAAAAGAAAATTTGAATTTTTTATTTGGAAAGATTTTATAGTAAAGAACGACATCTAGCCAATGTTAACTGGAAAATAAAAGGGGATTATGTAATTTTCATCGGTATCATAAACCTAATAAAGAACAATTACAACTAGCCCATGTTAACTGAAATAACTTACAGCGCCTGCCCCCGAGCCATTAGGGGTCGTGTCAATACCGGAGTTTTTTTTTGTGTGATCATTGAACTCTTCTTAACAAAATGGCTGTCTCAAAAGTTTTATTCGGATGCATTTGGGAAAAAAGGCAAGATGTTCTGATCCCTTTTAGGAAACTGTTGGGCACCATGCCCCTGGAATTGCACGTCTCGAAAAGAAGCTAAAGATGGGAATAGAAAACATTCAGGTAAGCTTATAAGGCGCATTGTTGAAAGGCCGCTAGCGTCTTTTCTACTCCTTGCCTTTCACAGGGCTTTTCTTACGAAAATTTTAACCCTTTACATTGATTAAATAAAAAAAAAACAAGTTTTTTAAACTGAAAGTAAGGAGCGACATTAAAACTTAAAATGAACAGAAATTATTCCGTATATGAAAGGGGCTGTCCCCTCCTCAACGCCTCGCTCTTTACGCTAAAGTTTTTTATTGTTTTAAAAAATAAAGTTGTGAGACAGAGTCAAACTTTAGCGTAAAGAGCCAGGCGTTGAGGAGGGGACAGCCCTTTCATATACGGAATAATTTCTGTTCGTTTTTAGTTTTAATGTCGCTCCTTACTTTCAGTTTAAAAAACTAGTTTTTTTTATATAATTTCTGATCGTTTTTTAGTTAATGCAGCTTTTATTTAGGCTCACCGTCATTGAATAAGTAAACAAAATTTGCATGAAAATTTTACTTTTCTTTTGCTAAATGGCTTTCTCTAAATTTGGTTCTGACGTAATTTACAAATTAACTTACGTAACGAATTTCTATATTCGTATATTTTTCTACTGGCAAAAATACGAAGTTGCAGATTTTTGCAGATATGAGCTTGAAACCTATGCTATAGGGTTTTCTGATACGCTGAATCTGACGGTGTTATTTTTATTAAAATCTTTCACTTTTAGGGGATGTTTCCCCCTCTTTAAAAAAATCAGGTAAATTTTCTCAGGCTCGTAGCCTCTGATGAGTAATACTGAACTTAATAAAATTCATATATTTAGAATCAGCATTATAAGCCCATTCTTTTGATACATTTATTGACATCAAAATTCCGTTTTTAAAAGTTTCGATTACTATTGAGCCGTATCGCTTGTTTTTTTTATTATTTTTTTTTTTATTACGTATATGTTATTACGTATATGAGGGAGTTCTCCCTTAGTCAATACCACGCTCTTTACGTTGAAAGTTAAAAAAAATTTTAATTCACAAACCTCTGAATCAAAAAGGCCTTTTAATTAGAATAGATAGCTGTTTTGAAAGCACTAAAAAAAAACTGTAGCGTAAAGAGCAAAGTATGACTTGGGGGAGAACCCCCTTATATACGTAATAATTTCTGTTCATTTTAAGTTCTAATGTTGCTTCTTACTTTCAGTTGAAAAAACTTGTTTTTTTAAATTTAATTTCTGATCGTTTTGTAAATAATGCTTGGAAATCCGGCACCCCCTTCATAGAAATGTCCCTTACCCCAAAGAAACATCCTCCACGGAGAGATTCTCCCGAGTAACCCCCTCCTCCAGCCCCCCTCACCAGAAAAAAATTCTTCCTGAAAATGGCTGTATACTTCCCAATAATCAATACAATATGTAAGCAATGGGCAAGTTTATAACTTGCAGCCCTTCCCCTGGGAACTGTGGGGGATTAAGTCATCCTAAAAGACATATTTATTAGATCTTCGACTATGCTGAACAAAATGGCTATCTCAAAATTTTAATTGGGTGACTTTGAGAAAAAAATGAGCGTGGGAGGGGGCCTAGTTGCCCTCTATTTTTTCTGGTCACTTAAAAAGGGCACTAGAACTTTTAATTTCCGTTCCAATGAGCCCTCCTACGATTTTCTAGGACCACTGGGTCAATACGATTACCCCTGGGGAAAAAGAAAAAAAAAAACAAACAAATAAACACGCACCCGTGGATCTTTCTTCTGGCAAAAAATGCAAAATTCCACATTTTTGTAGATAGGAGCTTGAAACCTCTACAGTAGGGTTCTCTGATACGCTGAATATGATGGTGTGAATTTCATTAAGGTCCTATAACTTTTAGGGGGTCTTTCCCCCTTTTTTAAAATCAGCCAAATTTTCTCAGGCGCGTAACTTTTGATGGGTAAAATTAAACTTGATGAAACTTATATATTTGAAATCAGAATTAAAATCTAATTCGTTTGATGTATCTATTGGTACCAAAATTTCGTTTTTTAGAGTTTCGGTTACCATTGAGCCGGGGCGCCCCTTACTTACAGTTCGTTACCACGAACTGTTTGATATGCCAACAACTCAATGTGGCCCTGAAAACATATAAAAAAACAAGCGTAAAAAACGAAGAAAGTACCCAGTAGTATTTAAGCAGAATGAAAATGGCAATCTCTGATGAAAGATATTCCACGGATGAGGTTCTTCTGTGTTGGAACCAGGGTAACCACCATTAAATATTCACGAATCAATACAGTACTAAAATTGTAGAAAAAACACTAGCAAGGCACGGGGATACAATTGCCTTGCAATTTCTCGAATGGTTTGAAGATATAAAATTATTTTCAAATCAGAATTACTACTACTATTACTACTAACAACTCACCGCAGCACCAAGCCGCCTTAGGCCAACACAGCTACGGACGCTCCTCCTCCATCGCAATTTATTCAAAGCCCTTCTTGTTACATTCTCCCAGGAAGACGAGCCCTTTTTACACCCCAGACGAGGACGACCTGCTTTCCGTTTAGCCCTAGGAACATAATTTGAATTTTACTGAAAAATAAACAACACGAATGTGGATTGACTGTTTAACGTACGTATACAAATGTTCATTTCTTAAATTCTTAAAAAAAAATTTTTATTTTTCAAGTTAAAAAAAGTGAAAACATTTAAAAAGTATTTTGTTTTCAGTAAAGTGCAAAATTGTGGCCTTAAGAAGGCTTGGGGGGCTTCAGCCCTACTCATGCTAATTTCTGCTCGTTTTGAGTTTGAGTCAGTTATTTATAGTAATTTCCGTTCATTTTGGGTTTTATTTCTTTATTGATGGTGATTTTTACTTTCTGTCCATTTTTATTGACATAGTCTTTTTCATGGAAAAAGAAATAAATATTTTAAATCCTTTCGGTTTTTTTTCCATATGAATCCATAACCCAGCTTGCTATTTCTATGTTGGAGGAAATTTTTCAGCAATTTTTGTAATATACGCCCTTTTGAAATCTGGACACGTATAGTATTGTTTAACTTAGTTTTTATACCTTCTCAAGTTGATCTTAAAAATATAACAATACAATTCCCAAAACGTTATATCTATGGTCTTTGACAACCTGGGCACTCTTACACTCTTTTGATTTAGTTCAATTGTAAGAGTAAAAATACTAATAGTAGTAGCCCTGAAAGTTTCAACTTAATACCCTCAGTTGTTCTTGAGATATATCTGAGACGTCTTATTGGCAACCAGCATGCACACAGTGCCTTTTGATTCAATTTCAAAGGCAACTTGTAATTTTAAAGCATAATTGCCAGATTATATTAATGTGGACGGTTGATATACCTAATATCCCTAGAGACATAGTTACTGGACCGTTCAACTATGCTAAACAAAATGGCTATCTCAAAATTTTGATTGGATGTTTTGGAAGAATTAATACGCTTGAAATGAGGGTTGCCTGCCCTCCAATCACTTTGACTCTTAAAAAGGGCACTAGAACTTAAAATTTCCATTCGAATGAGTTGCTTTAAAAGTTTCTATGATATTGCTATCTATGACAGCGCTGCGTTACCTATGATATTGCCATTAGTTTCAGCAATCGTAGTAGTGCATTAAGAGTACAGACATAGTGCCCTCTGGTCAGTCCAAAATCCGCCACAACTTACCCTGAAAGGTTCAGCTTAATAATGCGACGTGCTTATAGTTGGTTTGTTTTAGTTCAACATCCACCTAAATATTCCTTAAAAACTTCCCCTTAATACCCTTAGCTTGCGTAGTAGCAATAGTTGTAATAGCAGAAGTAATATTAATAGTAGTAGCATGCTCATATCACCTTTGGCCTTCTTCAAAATCCCTCTCAACGTTTTTTAAAACCTTATACTTTGGCCTGCTGTTTGTATGCTGGAGAAAAATTTTCAGCAATTTTTAACAACATACACCCTTTTAAAAATCTGGACACAAATAGTAGTGTTTAATTTAGTTTCATACGTCCTCTAGTTGACCTGTAATAGAATACTTGTTGCCATTCGTAAAAAAAAATCTATTTACTTTCTTTGATAGCTTGGATACACTTGCGCTATTTTGATATGGTTAAATTTTAAGAGCAGAAGTAGACCCGAAAGTTTGAACATAATACCCTCAGTCGTTCTCAGGATTCTGCTGAAATGCCTTATTGGGAATTAAGCATTAACACAGTGCACTTTGATTTAATCTTAAGGCAACATTTAGTTTTTAAAATAATAGGCAAATGGAGGGGGTGGCGTAGGAGGGGGACTAGTTGCCCTCCAATCACTTTTGACTATTAAAAAATGCATTAGCCCTTTCTATTTTAAACCGAATGAGCCCTTTTCGAAGTTCCTACGTTAATTTCTTCGATACGAAGTGCCCTGTTTTTTTTTTTTTTTTTTTTTTTTTTTTGGAAAAAAAATACATTGTACCCATACCGATCTTTACTATAAAAATGTCAAGCCTTCCAATCACTTTTGACAATTAAAAAGGGCACTAGCTCTTTCAATTTCCAATCGAGTGAGCCCTTTTTAAGTTTCTACGACAACGCTTTCTATAAATACCTTATATGCCCCAGGGCATAAATTACAGCCCTTGCCCCGAGGGCTGTTAGGGGGTTGTCATCCTCAAAGACCTAATTTTTCAGAAGTTTCAACTACATTAAACAAAATGGCTATCTCAAAATTTTGATTGGATGTGGTTGGGGAAATGGTGGCGTGAGAAGGGCGTTAGTTGCTCTCCAATCACTTTCAACTATTAAAAAGGCACTAGCTCTTTCAATTTCCAATTAAATGAGCCCTTTTGAAGTTTCTACGACAACACTTTAATAAAAACCTTATATGCCTCCAGGGCATAACTTACAGCCCTTGCCCTGAGGGCTGGGGGGGGGGGGGTGGGTGTCATCTTCAAAGCCATTATTTCCGGACCTTTCAACTACGTTGAGCAAAATGGCTATCTCAAAATTTTGATTGGATGTGTTTGGGGAAATGGTTGGCGTGAGAGGGGGGTTACTTGCCGTCCAATCACTTTCGACTATTAAAAAGGGCACTAGCCGTTTCAGTTTCCAATCGAATGATTTTTTTTTGAAGTTTCTACGACAACGCTTTCTATAAAAAAAACCTTATATGCCCCCAGGGCATAATTACAACCCTTGCCCTGAGGGCTGTGGGGGGAGTTTCATCCTCAAAAACATAATTTCCGGACTTCTTAACTATGTCGAACAAAATGGCTATCTCAAAATTTTTGATTGGATGTGTTTTGGGGAAATGTTTGGGTGTGAGAGGGGTGTTATTTATCCTCCAATCACCCCTTCTACTATTAAAAAGGGCACAAGCCCTTCTAATTTCCAGTCGAATGAGCTCTTTTTGAAGTTTTTACAACATCACTATCTATAAAAAACCTTGTATGCCTTCAGGGCATGACTTACTACCCTTACCCCGAGGGCTGCGAAGGGGTTATCATCCTCAAAGACCTAATTTCTAAAACTTTTAACTATCTTAAACAAAATGGCTATCTAAAAATTTTGGTTGGATTTGTTTGTGGAAAAGTTGGGCGTGAGAGGGGGGTTAGTTACCCTCAAATCACTTTCGACTATTAAAAAAGGGCACTCTTGGTATCTATTTTTTTGACAGTAAAAACTTCAAGATGGTGCTCACCAATATAAAGTGTAACTTGGGGAGACTACTAATAAGAAAAAGTCTCTCTATTTTCTGCGAAAGAGAGGAACCACCTGAGCTCCTTAGTTCTCCTGCGCTCTCTTGAAAAAAAGATCTCCAGTCACTCTACGAGATCAGTCATTATCCGTCTTTAAATAGAAATGAATGGAACTCGCCGAGAGAATAACATTGACAGTGTCGGGAATTTTTTTATAGGTTTTTGTTAATGCAGAACTATTATTGGAGCCTATTGGAATGCTTAAGATCCGAGAATCAAGACCTAAGGATTGCCTCAGTGACTATGAACCCAGCTTAATCATTGATGATAAGGCAAATGTTGCCAAAAGTCAGAGGGTAAGATCTGTTAAGATAGGCTAGAATTTATTTATTGAAAGGAAGCTATGTTTTTTTTTTTCATTTTTTTTTTTCATATGCAAATGTGGTTGTCCTAGCCAGTGTCTTGTTGCAACTAGCATTCAGTTTTTCATTCTCCTGTGAATGATGCTGTTGATTTTTTTTAAACAAATTCTCTAGGCATGGAGCTAAAAAAAAGAGTTGTTATCAAGTGCCAAAAAATAGTTTTTTTTTTTCAAAGAATCTCTGATACAATCTGTCCATATTCGTCAAAAATTGGCCATATTTGGCAACCCTTCCCCGATGGATTTGTATAACCTTCTCACCATGAATTTTCTTTATTTTTTTCTGAATTTTCCGCATGTATTTTTTTTTTTTTTTTTTGTCACGAGAAGTTGAGCATAATAGTGACAAAATAACAAAACAAAAAAAACGCTGGAAATGAAATGAATGGAGGGGGCTGAACCCTAGAGCTACACCACACATTACGTGTGCTTAAATCCCAAGTCATTAAGATGTGCGAAAGTAGCACTTTTAGTTCACTACAGTAACTCGCACACTATAATCAAGGTGATGCTGCATTGCAAAATGTATTTGCATAAGCACACACACACACAAAAAAAAAAAAAATAAAAATAAAACACCTCTAGTCGGGTCAGTACCTAGACCCTGTGGTGCTTGAAATAAATATGAATCTCCCTTTTCATATCTTTGGAAAACGATAGACTAATCGATGACGGAATGCCCTGACTGAGATCCACATGCTATTGTTAGTGCATTTAGATACGCCAGAAAGGTACACTTTCTGATCTTGTAAAAATCAGAAGGGGTTTGAGACAAGGCAGCCTTCTTAGTCCTCATATTTTCAAACATGTCATCTCTAAGATCCTTGGCCATATCTCGCCCTCTCTCCTTTTGTATGGCACTGACCTATATTACTTGGCATACGCTGACGACGTCCTTCTGCTCAGTAGATCCAAAGCAGACTTACAAGAGAATCTTAATCGACTCTTAAGTGACTTTCAATCTATTGGGCTTTCTGTTCAATATTGATAAGTGTGAATTTTTGTCCTTTAATGCACCGCAAAGTGATGTTGTCACGTTGTCACTCTCGGAAATCATGTTGTTTCCCTTCGGTATCGAAGCTGAGACATCTGGGTATTATGATTGCGGAAACAATCATTAAAACTAGACAAGCCATTGTTAAGCAAACAACTAAAGCCATTAAATGTGCTTATGCGTCTCTTGCCTCGATTTATAGTTCTGTGTGCTTACCACACATAACCTACCTTGCCGGTGAATCCCACATGCTGCCAGTGAGTGACATTGAAAACGTCAAGAATTGCTACTATAAATTTGCAAAATTTTTTCTGTACATACCAAAGCGTTATAGGAATTCCCGCCTTGAAAAATATGGTCTTAAAGAGCCATCCAAACAATGGTCTAGAATTCGAAATAATTCAGTACTAAAAGTTAAATTGGATAGACGACGTTTCTCACCTGCATTTATTTGAGTGTCGTGAATCACACTGAGTGTTGTATCTTTATATTTTTGAACCTGGTTTCTTTTTCTTTTCTTTTTTCTTTTTTTTGTGCTCCACTATAATCTATTTGTGCAGATGGTGGGTGAATAAATTTTTATTATTATATAACATAATAATATATATATATATATATATATATATATATATATATATATATATATATATATATATATATATATATATATATATATATATATATATATATATATATTATATATATATATATATATATATATATATATATATATAATATATATATATATATATATATATATATATATATATATATCGTATATATATATATATATATATATATATATATATATATATATATATATATATATATATATATATATATATATCTATATATATATATATTATATATATATATATATATATATATATATATATATATATATATATATATATTATATATATATATATATATATATAGATATATATATATAATATCTATATATATATATATATATATATATATCATATATATATATATACTATATATAGAATCACACTGAGTGTTGTATCTTTATATTTTTGAAGCTGGTTTCTTTTTCTTTTCTTTTTTTTCTTTTTTTTGTGCTCCACTATAATCTATTTGTGCAGATGGTGGGTGATAAATTTTTATTATTATAATAATATATATATATATATATATATATATATATATATATATATATATATATATATATATATATATATATATATATATATATTATATCTATATATATATATATATATATATATATATATATATATATTATATATATATTCCAGTGGTGATAGTATCTAACAAGTGATCCTAGAAGGTTGAGAGAGGGCTCGTTTGATGGAAATTAAGAGTTCAAATGCCTTTTCAACTGATCAAAAAGATTGGAGTGTGACTAAACCTCCACCCACGCCCTTTTTCTCTCCAAAGTCATCTGATCAATATTTTAAGATAGCCATTTGATTCAGCATGGTTGAAAGATCCAATTTGAACTATGCTTTTGGAAAATGTCACGGACCCTCCGTAATCCATGAGAAAGGGTATGTAGGTCACGAAAATCGCCATTATTCACAATTGGAAACATGGAAACAATTCTTGGGGGTATTTTCTGCAGGGAAGGGGGAATTGCCCAAGGGAGAATTTTATGTAGAGAGGAAAATTTTCGGGTGAAATTATCCAGGGTAAATTTTTCACGAGAGGGAGGGGGATGGGATCTCCAAAATGGTCATAGGCTTTATGCTTTCACTGTTAGGGAAGGGGGCAGTGAACCAACTTTTGCTTGTAACGATGTTTGTTCGTTTTAGCTTGATTTGCATATTCAATTTGAATTTTGCTCGGTCTAAGATTTATTTGTTCATTTATATTAGTATCTGTAGTATTCTTGTTTGCTATAATTGCTTATGTATTTTCTGTTCATTTTGAATTGTGCCTATTCTTTAACAGTTCATTTATATGGTATCTGTTGTATTTTTGTTTGCTAGATTCTTTGTTTAATTTCTGTTCATTTTTGGGTTTGATTTATTCTTTAATAATAAGTTTTGGTCGTTTACGGTTTGAATTATTATAGATTTTTATTTCTGCCGATCTTAAGTATAATATGGCCTTCACTTGTCTTTGGAAAAGCTCTTTTTCCAAAAGTTTTTTTTTTAATTAATTTCTGTCCCTTTTTAATGGCCAAAGCTTGAAATTTTTCGAAACTCCATATTTTCAAAGTCAATTTTTTTCAACATCAAAGTTTCATCAAAGTATCAAAACTAGTATCAAAGCAACGATATCCAAGTTATAAAGTATCAAAGTAAACAAAGTCTGAAAGTAAACAAAGTATATAGTTACAATAAGCAACTTGTATAACTTACAGCCCCTGCTCCGTAAATAAAAGCTGCCCCGTAAACCAGTAAATCAAAGTATCAAAGTAAAGTAAGTATCAAAATAACAATAAGGGACTTGCATAACTCACAGCCATTTCCACGGGGGCTGGTTACTGGGGGACGGGGGTCAATCCTAGAGGCACAGCTATTTGGACTCTGGGCTATTTTAAAACCAATAGCTATCTCAAAATTTTGATCGGATGTCTTTGGGGAAAAGCGGGTGGGGGGAGGGGGATTGGTTGCCCTTTGATCACTTTTGATTCTTAAATAAAGAATTTTAAATTTCTATTTCCAATCAAATGAGTGCCCTCCAAAGTTAATACGATCACTCCTTCCACAAAAACCTCATATGTTAACAATAGGTGACTTGCATAAGTTATAACCCTTGCGCTGAGGGTTGTGGGGGGATTTTCAACCCTTAAACAATAGCTATTTGAATTTTGGATTATTTTGAACAACATTAATATTTAAAATCTCTAATCGGGTGTATTTGGGGGGGGGAGCTCAAGAGGGGCTGGGGATGGCTGGTTACCCTCTAATTACTTTTGAGTCTTAAAAAGGGAACTGGAACTTTCAATTTCTAATCGTTTGAGTCCCCTCCGAAGTTCATACGACCATCTCTTCCATAAGAACCTTAAATACCCCCCGGGCATACATTACAACCCGTCTACCCGGCTATGGGGGGTTTTAATGACCCTGAAGTTTTTTTTTTATCATATGTTTGGGCTATTTTTGAACAATATTGCTATCTCAAATTTTGATCGGAAGTATTTTGGGACCAGAGGGGGGAGGGGTCTAGATGCCCTTCGATCATTTTTAAGTCTTGAAAAGTGAACAGTAATTTTCAAATTCAAATCAAATGGGCCGTCTCTGAAGTTTTTTACGACCATCCCCTCCATGAAAATTTTTACATACCTCAAGGGCATAACTTACAACACTGGCTCCCAGGCTCTGGGGTCGCTTTGGTCGCAGAGTTTTCGTTATCTGGTCTTCAAACTATTATTAACAAAATGAATATCTCGAAATTTTTATCGGAAGCAGTATGAGAAAAAGGCGAGGGGAAAGGAAGCTAGTTTTCCTCCGATTACTTTTGACTCTTAAAATGGGCACTAGAAACTCTTAAAAAGGTTGATTTCAAAGTGAATGAGCTCTTTTTGAAGGATTTACGACCACATCTTCCATATGAAGTGCTTCTGGGAAAAAAAAAATTGTAAACATCAAAGTCTTGTGGCGTTGTCAAAAGTCAGCAAAGTCAGGCTCTGGGGTCGCTTTGGTCGCAGAGTTTTCGTTATTTGGTCTTCAAAACTATTATTAACAAAATGAGTATCTCGAAATTTTTATCGGATGCAGTATGAGAAAAAGGCGAGGGGAAGGGAAGCTATTTTTCCTCCGATTACTTTTGACTCTTAAAATGGGCACTAGAACTCTTAAAAAGGGTTGATTTCAAAGTGAATGAGCTCCCTTCGAAGGATTTACGACCATTTCTTCCATATGAAGTGCTTCTGGGGAAAAAAAAAAATTGTAAACATCAAAGTCTTGTGGCCTTTACTATAGGCAACACTATAGCGTTGCGTCTGGTAAATAACATTTTCATGCTCGTCTGTACAAAGAAGGAACAAGGAGAGGGGCATTCCCAAGAAAATAATGTTTTCCCAACAATTCCTCCCATCCAAAATATAATCCTAATCACCTTTAAAAAAAATTGGCTATTCAAGCGCATCTTAAAAAATTCGTAACGGGTCGTCTAGTCAGAGTCATTATGGTTCTCGAAACAGTTTTATTAATCAGAGTCATTGTATAATTATATATTTACAATTATATATTTACTAATTATATATACAGGGGTCAGAGTAAAGAACAATATTAACCCACCCCCACCTCACCCTTTCAAACAGTTCGTGGTAACGAACTGTAAGTAAGGAGTGACCCGGCTTAATAGTAACTGAAACTCAAGAAAATGCAATTTTGGTAACAATAGATATATCAAAGAATCAGATTTTTATGCTGATTCAAATGTGTAAGTTTCATTAAGTTTAATGTTACCCATCAAAGGTTACGAGCCTGAGATAATTTGCCTGATTTTCAAAAAAGAAGGAAACACCCTCTAGAGGTCATAGAATATTTACGAAACTCTCACCATCCGATTCAGCGTACCTGAGAACCCTATTGCAGAGTTTTAAAAGCTCCTTTCTGCAATTAAATTAAAAAAAACAAGTTTTTTTTTAACTGAAAGTAAGGAACGACGTTAAAACTTAAAAACGAATAGAAATTATTCCGTATATGAAGGGGTCTGTCCCCTCCTCAATGCCTCGCTCTTTACGCTATAGTTTTTTCTATTGTTTAAAAAAATAGAGTTGTGAGAAAGTCAAACTTTAGTGTAAAGAGCGAGGCGTTGAGGAGGGGACAGCCCCCTTCATATACGGAATAATTCCTGTTCGTTTAACGTCGTTCCTTACTTTCAGTTAAAAAAAACTTGTTTTTTTAATTAATTTTTGAACGTTTTGAATTAATGCAGGTTTTGATTTTGGCTCACCATACATGAATAATTAAAACAAAATTTACATATTACTTATACTTTATTTGGTTAAATGGCTTTCTCGAAACTTGTTTAATTTTATTTACGAACGTTTTTATTAGTAATAAATATACGTAACTTATGAATTAACTTACGTAACGAACTTCTATATTCATAAATTTTTAACACGTATATTAGGGGGTTCGTCCCCTAGTCAATACCTTGCTCTTTAAGCTAAAGTTCGAATTTTTTTCCAATTCTTTAAAAATGACCCCTTAATCACAATCAGTTGATCAGTTGAAAAACTTGTTTTTTTTTAATTTAATTTCTGATCTTTTTCTTTAATAATGCTGGGAAATCCGGCTCCCCCTTCATAGCAATGTCCCTTCCCCCATGAAAACTTCCTTCATGGAAATTTCCTCCCGTTATAACACCCGACCCACCCCCTCCCCCCACATACCAGAAAAAATCCCCCTGAAAACGTCTGTATACTTCCCAATAACCAATACTATACGTTAACATTGAGTAAAGTTCATAACTTTCAGCCCTCCCCCCGGGGACTTTGGGGGATTAAGTCATCCTAAAAGACATTTTTATATATTTTTGACCATGCTGAACAAAATGGCTATCACAAAATTTTGATCCAGCGACTTTTGGAAAAAATGAGTGTGGGAGGGGGCCTATTTGCCCTATATTTTTTTGGTCACTTAAAAAGGGCACTAGAACTTTTAATTTTCCGTTCCAATGAGCCCTCCCACGATATTCTAGGACCACTGGGTCGATACGATCACCCCTGGAAAAAAAAAAAAAAAACAAAAAAAAACAAATAAACACGCATCCGTGATCTTTCTTCTGGCAAAAAAATGCAAAAATTCCACATTTTTGTAGATAAGAGCTTGAAGCCTCTACAGTAGGGTTCTCTGATACGCTGAATATGATGGTGTGATTTTCATTAAGGTTCTATAACTTTTAGGGGGGCTTTCCCCCTTTTTTCGAAATCAGCCAAATTTTCTCAGGCACGTAACTTTTGATGACTAGGACTAAACTTGATGAAAGTTATATATTTTAAATTCAGAATTGAAATCTGATTCTTGTGATGTATCTATTGCTATCAAAAACCCGTTTTCTAGAGTTTCGGTTACCATTGAGCCGGGTCGCTCCTTACTTACAGTTCGTTACCACGAACTGTTTGAAAACGTGGAATTTTGTATTTTTTTTTTGCAGAGAAGAAAGATCACAGATGCGTGTTTATTTGTTTTTTTTTCCAGGAGTGATCGTATCGACCCAGAGGGCCTAGAACTTCGGGAGGGGGCTCCTTCTAACGGAAATGAAACACTCTAGTGCCATTTTAAAGTGACCTAAAAAATTTGAGGGCAACTAGGCCTCCTCTCAAGCCACATTTCCCATAATCGTCCGATCAAAATTTCAGATAGCTATTTTGTTCAGCATAGTTGAAAGACCCAATAATTGTTCGTTTTTGGGGATAACATGACCCCCCACAGCCCCTAGGAAAAGGACTTTAAGCTATAAAATTTGCCCATTGTTTACGTATAGTATTTGTTACTGGGAAGTATACACACATTTTTCGGGTGGGGAGGGGAGGGCGAATTTTGTCTGCTGAGGGGATTTTGCACGGGGAGAATTTTTCAGGGGGTGAAACTTTTCAGGGTAAATTCTATACTGGGGGAATTTGCCAGAATTCCTATACGAAATTTCTTTATATGTCTTGCTTTCTTTTTATCGACTCAATTTTGCGCGTGGAGAAGGTAAGGGTAATTGTTTAGGGGTAAATTTTCACTAGGATTGAATTGTCCAGAGGATATTTCCATAGGGAGGGTGATGGGGGGAAGCATTCCGTGGGGAGGGGAAAGTAAGGAGCGACATCCAAACTTAAAACAAACAGAAATTATTCTGTATATGAAAGGGACTGTCCCCTTCTCAATGCTCTTTTCGCTAAAGTTTGTTATGATTTTAAACAATATAGTCGTGAGAAAGAGTCAAACTTAAGCGTAAAGAGTGAGGCATTGAGGCATAATTTCTGTTCGTTTTAAGTTTTAATGTCGCTCCTTACTTTCAGTTAAAAAAAAACTTGTTTTTTATTTAATTTTTGAACGTTTTTGAATTCATGCAGGTGTTTTGATTTTAGCTCATCGTACATGAATAATTAAGTGAAATTTGCATATTAATTTAATTTTTTTTGGTTAAATGGCTTTCTAGAAAGTTGTTTTAATTTTATTTACTAACATTTTTATTTGTAATAAATGTACGTAACTTCAAATTAACTTACGTAACATACTTCTATATTCGTGTATTTTTATTACGTATATTAGGGGGTTCGCCCCCTAGTCAATACCTCGCTCTTTACGCTAAATTTCAAATTTTTATTCCAATTCTTTAAGAATGACCCCTAATCACAAATGTCGTTAATTAGAATAAATAGCTCTTATGAAAGTACTAACAAAAACTTTAGCGTAAAGAGCGAGATGTTGACTAGGGGGCGAACCCAATCATATACGTTATAATTTATGTTCGATGTTTTTAGTATTCCACTAGCATTCATTCAGTGAACACCTAGCTTGAAAACGGATATCTTATAGTCTCTGAACAATATTAAATAAAAATAACAAGTTTTTTTAAACTGAAAGTAAGGAGCGACATTAAAGCTTAAAAACGAACAGAAATTATTCCGTATATGAAAGGGGCTGTCCCCTCCTCAACGCCTCGCTCTTTAAGCTAATGTTTTTTATTGTTTTAAAAAATAAAGTTGTGAGACAGAGTCAAACTTTAGCGTAAAGAGCGAGGCGTTGAGGAGGGGACAGCCCCTTCATATACGGAATAATTTCTGTTCGTTTTAAGTTTTAATGTCGCTCCTTACTTTCAGTTAAAAAAACTTTTTTTTTTATTAATTTCTGATCGTTTTTTAGTTAATGTAGCTTTTATTTTGGCTCACGTCATTGAATAAGTAGCATAAACAAAATTTGCATAAAAATTTTACTTTTCTTTTGCTAAATGGCTGTCTCTAAATTTGGTTCTGACGTAATTTACAAATTAACTTACGCAACGAACTTTTATATTCGTATATTTTTCTTCTGGCATAAAATACAAAGTTGCAGTTTTTTGCAGATATGAGCTTGAAACCTATGTAATAGGGTTTTCTGATACGCTGAATCTGACGGTGTGATTTTTCATTAAAATTCTTTCACTTGTAAGGATGTTTCCCCCTCTTTAAAAAATCAGGTAAATTTCCTCAGGCTCGTAGCCTTTAATGAGTAATGCTAAACTTAATAAAATTTATATATTTAGAATAAGCATTATAAGCCCATTCTTTTGATACATTTATTGACATCAAAATTGCGTTTTTTAAAGTTTCGATACTATTGAGCCGTATCGCTTGATTTTTTATTGTTTTTTTTATTACGCATATGTTATTACGTATATGAAGGGGTTCTCCCCATAGTCAATACCACGCTCTTTACGTTAAAAGTTAAAATTTTTTAATTCACAAACCCCTCAATCACAAAAGCCGTTTAATTAGAATAGATAGCTCTTTTGAAAGCACTAAAAAAAAAACTGTAGCGTAAAGAGCGAGGTATTGACTTGGGGAGAACCCCCTCATATACGTAATAGTTTCTGTTCGTTTAAGTTCTAATGTTGCTTCTTACTTTCAGTTGAAAAAAACTTGTTTTTTTAATTTAATTTCTGATCGTTTTTTAAATAATGCTTGGAAATCCGGCGCCCCTTTCATAGAAATGTCCCTTACCCCAAAGAAACATCCTCCACGGAAAGATTATCCCGATAACCCCCTCCTCCAGCCCCCCCCCACCGGAAAAAAAATCCTTCCTCAAAATGTCTGTATACTTCCCAATAACCAATACAATATGTAAGCAATGGGCAAAGTTCATAACTTGCAGCCCTTCCCCTGGGAACTGTGGGGGATCAAGTCATCCTAAAAGACATATTTATTAGATTTTCCACTATGCTGAACAAAATGGCTATCTCAAAATTTAATTGGTTGACTTTGAGAAAAAAAAAAAAAATGAGCGTGGGAGGGGGCCTAGTTGTCCTCCATTTTTTGGTCACTTAAAAGGGCACTAGAACTTTTAATTTCCGTTCCAATGAGCCCTCCTAAGATATTCTAGGACTACTGGGTCAATACGATTACCCCTGGGGAAAAGAAAAAAAAAAAACAAAAAAAAACAATAAACACGCATCCGTGATCTTTCTTCCTTCCGGCAAAAAAAAATGGAAAATTCCACATTTTTGTAGATAGGAGCTTGAAACCTCTACAGTAGGGTTCTCTGATAGGCTGAATATAATGTTATAATTTTCATTAAGGTTTTATAACTTTTAGGGGGTCTTTCCCCCCTTTTTTCAAAAATCAGCCAAATTTTCTCAGGCGCGTATTTTGATGTATCTATTGGTATCAAAATTCCATTTTTTAGAGTTTCGGTTACCATTGAGCCGGGTCGCTCCTTACTTACAGTTCGTTACCACGAACTGTTTGAAAAGAACTGGTTTCTTCAACTAAACGGATTAAAATACAGGTGAAATTTGTTGCGCAATTGACTTTACTTGAGTAAACATACTGTGAGCGAATTGATCTGTGTTCACCTATCGTGCCGAACTAATTGGTATTGAAATAGACTGATATTAGTGGATTATATAGAATATTTTGGATATATATTATGGAATCTTTGGAGCATTATTTCAACTAAATTTTTCATTAAGGTTTTACCTTACATAAAAGATAATTTGCTTTTACTTTTGTCCTCTCCTTAATAGGAAATGCCTTCATTAAAGAGTTTGATATCGCGTTAGCTAACTTAGATAATTTCGGAGACCACACTGCCTTTCCATGACGATAAAATAAAAGCTCAAAATAGGGATGAAATCCTTTTTAATAGACAGTGTATAGAAATTCACAAAAAATACCAGATATTTCGGTCACATATACAGTGACCGTCATCAGTAGTAAAACTCTAAAAAGGATTTTATTGAGAGTTTTAAAAGGATTTTATTAGTAAAACTGTCATCAGTTTTACTACTGATTACGGTCACTGTATATGTGACCGAAATATCTGGTATTTTTTGTGAATTTCTTTACACTGTCTATTAAAAAGGATTTTATCCTTACTTTGAACTTTTATTTTATCGTTAGCTAATTTCAAAAATTATCCTCATTGGCCAGTAAAGATACTAAAAGTGTCCAAGGATAGCAAAGGAAATCCATCATATTTGGTATTTTGCTATGGGACGCATGATGAATACAGACTTGTTGAAGCTAACTTGTCAGAATATAATCCAAGCGTTAGCCGAACTTCAACAAAAGATACTGCAGGTGTAAGGGCTGCATTTGAGGAATTGAAAAATTCGCCCGATATTTATAAATCCCTTTCCAAGGCATATAATGCAATAACAATTAAGGAATTTAATACAGGAGAATGTGCTTCGTTTATGGATAAAGTCACTTCTACGGAACTTGACGTGGAAAAAAAACTAAGCGAGAGTTAATGCAAAATATAACTAAGAAGGTTAATGAAAGGTTTTCGGATGCTGATTCTTTCCGCTAGTCATCCCACGACATTATTTGTCAAATATATGACGCGATTACTCTGATTATCAACCAAAATTTGAAAAAAATTGAACAGTCGCTGAAAACTCTTCGCAACCAAATTATAAATCAAGAAGAGAAAATCATGAAAACTGAGATGAAACTAGATTCACTTGAACAAGAAGTGCTGCTTGATTCGCTAATTTGCATGGTGTCAAGCAGCAGTCCAGATCCGACCTCCAATCAACAATCCTGCAAGTTTTCGTAACCAAAATGAACCTGACTGAAATAAATGTTGCCCAAATTAAGAATATCTACAGATTTAAAATATCTCCTGCTTTAACCGTTGCCTCCCTAAACGACAAAATCCCTCCTGTTTTAGTTAAATTTTGTAAATAGTTATATAGCGAAGAAAGTCTTCAAAGCAAAAGCCAGGTTAGCTTCAAATGGAATTTTCCTATCGGAAGCATTGACAAAGAGGCAACGTGAGATCCTATATGCCGCAAAGGACAAATTTGGCCATAGGAATGTTTGGACTGATCGTGGGCAATTGGCAAGGCCTAACGGTGAAAGTGTCACTAGAAAAATTCATACTCACGACGTGTGTTTAAAAATAAGTTTTTTTTTTGTTTTGTGTGTGTGTGTGCTTTTTTTTTTAGATATATTTAGTATCTTGCAGCATTGCAGTATTGGTATGATTGTTGCGATTTTATTTATTTATTTATTTTTTTTTTGTTTTTATTTATAGCCTCTTAGTCATTTTTTTATTATTTTATTTTGTGTGTGTTGCGGTGCAAGGTTTGATACATAGTCTCCTTAAGTTATATGAATTTTTATAACTCAGGCTCTGGGGATTTTTACTCCCTTGATGGGGCGTTTACTTCAATTACAAAGAAACCCCTTAGATGTTTTGAGTATTATTAATAATTCTATTGGTCAAATTAAAAAAAATTCCCTAAATACTTCCCAATCAATTAATAGTAAGTATGTTTCTGCTTTAAAACTGGGCTGCTAGACAAGATGATCATTTTTTGGTCCTTCAACTCAATACTCAGGGTCTATGCTCATCGATTGATCAGTTGAGGCAGATAGTTTTTGATGGGCGACCGATGTTATCGGATTATGTGAGACTTTTCTTAATTCTAGCAATGAAATGCTTTTAGATATACCCGATCACAAAATGGAGCGACTAAATCGCAGAAGGATGGCAAAGGGTGGACTAGTAATGTATATTTCTGATATTTTTCCCTATTCTGTTCGAAGCGATCTGTCAAGGAATGACGAAGGGTTTTTAAATCCCAGTTTATTGAAATCAAATTAAAAAATAAGGTTTTAATAATTGGTAATGTTGTAGATCTCCCAGTGGATCCGTCCCTTCTTTTCTTCAGGTCCTTGATGAGGTCTTGGATTTAATAGGCAGACGTCCATGTGAACTTGTAATAATATGAGAGACTTTAACTTAAATGTAATTGACATGGGTTCCTCTACTACGGTGGATTTTCTCTCAGATATGCTCACTAATGGGGTTTTACCAACAACCTGTATTCTGACACGTGTAACTGATACGTCAGCGTCTTTAATTGACAACATTTTTTCGTCTCTTAATTTGGTTCGGAAATCTGTTGTAGTGAGTGATATTGCAGACCATTTTCCTGTTTTAATCCTTGAAAAAACAATGAATATGGACACTCCAGCATCTGCTTCAGCTTCTTTTAGGTTTGGTTTGAATGAATTGATCTTCTTATATCCCATTTAGCTGAAAAGACATGAATATTTTTTGGTAAACATAATGATTTTTGTTCAAAGTTTAATTCCTTTTATTAGTCAATGAAGGAGTCTATTTTTGACGCATGTGCTCAATCCCCTCTACTTCAAGGTCAAAAAGATCTATTCCTCTTAACCCATGGATGACCCCTGGTCTTCTAAAGAGTTGGAGAAGAAAAAATAATCTTCGGAAAGCTTTTAAGTCAGCAAAGCCATCTTTGAATGCTGCACGTCTTCAGCAATTCAAAACTCTACAGGAATGTTTTCAGTTCTTTTTGCCGGAAGGCTAAATTCCTTTATTTATTCCAAAAAATCATCGGATCGTGGGAAAGATATTCAAAAACTTGGCAAGTTATCAATTCCGTCCTCAAACGTTCTTCTCCGGCTCCTTCTATCCCTTCAAGTCTTGTAGTTGGTGATGTTGTTGTTGAGGGTATTCCATCTGTTCAAGAAGTATTTACATCATACTTTGCCAATATTGGGAAAACCATTGCTTCTTCAGTCAGAGCTTCTTCAGTTCCGAGCTAAACATTCTACGGAGCATGCGTGTGGTAACTCTTTAAATTTTCTCCACACCGCGCTTGACTCTGGTTTGATTCCTGCAGCTATATTCCTAGATGTCCGTAAGGCTTTTTTGACCCTTTAACTCATGAGATTCTGCTGTGTAAGCTATCACACAATGGTGTAAGAGGACAGGCTCATGCTTTTTTTTATTCCTATTTGTCAGGTAGAACTATTTCCGTAGATTCCCTTCCTGCTTTTCGTATGAAGTTGAGTTTGGCGTTCCTCAAGGTTTCTGTTCTGGACCATTTCTGTTTTTGATTTATGTTAATGACCTTATAGTTGCGATTAAGAATCAAAAACCTACAGTTTGCCTGTCGCCTATGTCATCCTGATATCTTTCAGTGCTAAAAAAATCATCCATCATTTTCGCAGAATGTAGACACTCTCGTTGCTTTCGCTGATGACAGTACCATTTGGTACTGTAGTAGGAACTGAGTCTGAGATGCTTCCCCAAATTAGTTGAAATTTTTGAGAGAGTCGTTCTTTGGTTTGATGCAAATTGCCTTGCCCTAAATGTTAATAAGTCAAGTTTTTTTTTAATTCTTTCCCGTATTTCTCTGGCGTGCCCTTAGTTAACTAATATCTAGCTTTTTCAAGGGGCTCTCTCAGTAGACCTAAGGAACGATATGTCCCGATTTCTTGGCATTCGTCTCAATGAAAACCTTTCATTCAAGCATCATATGGGACTAATTAATATGAAGATCTCAAGGAGTCTTGGAATTTTGAAAAAGCTAAACACATTTTTCCTGGATCAGTTTTAAAAATTCTGTTCCATTGCTTAGTTCAGTCCTACGTCTCTTATTGCCCTTTTTTTGAAACCACTTTCTAAATATACGATAAGGCAAGAAGGCTGATACAGGAAACAAATTGTTTTACATCTAACCCAACTAGCCCATTAATTGATTTTGCAGTCTCTCTACATTCTTTCGTGCGCGCGTCTTTCACTTTTCATCAAATTCATGGTGATGTTTTCCCACAGCCCTTCAAACTTCTCCTTCTTTCGTCACTGATAGGTCTTCGCATCATCTTTACAATTCAAGGGGTATAAATATTTATTTACTCCATTGTTGAGGTCTGACTTTAATCAATTAACTGCCTTGTCATATCCGTAGTAAGCATGTATAAGGTTTCACGATAGATGGTATTATAAAGCGACCAATCCCTCGATATAATAGACCTATAAAGCGAGAAAACACGTTATATTTGGAACTAGATATTCAGGGACGAGATTGGTGTAATGCAACCAGACGGTTTTTCTGGGCCAACACCCATTTTTGGGGGGCCAATCAGAGAGAGTGGAGGGTACTCCATATACGGTAACTTGATTAGTAATTGGATTCAAATATAAGCAGTGATTTTCATTGTAGTTCATATTAGCAAGAGAATTGAATTCAGAGAGAATAGTTTTATTTGAGACGCTATTAGCAAAGAAAATGAGCGGTACATTTACACTATTTGGAGCTTGATGGTGGGACAGATAACAGCAATGATACAAGGGTGAGAGTACCAAACGTGGCAGTGGAAAAAAACGAGGATGTATAGACTAAGCCTTGAATGGGACGATATGTATGCTAGATATGTGATATCTTTGAGCAAATTTAAATGTAGGAGCAATTATGCTTTCTGCGAAACTGAACATTGTGCATATAAATAGACTTTCAAGCTGCATAGGTGCACTAGTGAAATATATTGAGGAAAACAAATTGAATCAGTGATTATTATTGTTGTGAATTATATTCAATAAAATTTTTTTCTAACACGAAGATATTTTTCTTTATACGTAGCTTTAGCATATATTTTTTAGAGTACAAAAAGAATCCTGTTAGTTTGAAGTTGGTTTGTGAGAGTGTTAGGACTCTAAAAACTGGATAGATTTGAGAAGGAAAAATCATGAGTAATCTTGTGTTTATGGAAAAAACCCCCGTTTTTTTTTTTTTGATTCTAGATGATGATTTTCTGGGAGTTATCCGTTCAAGGAAAGATATTTTTCTCTGGGAATGGGTGTTGATATAATGAAAACTGATTCTCCCCCATTAGACTATTGCATGAAGCTTTTACGTCGTGGGTCCCTCAAAGGCATTTACACAATTTATTGACATATTAATCACGACAAGACAAAAATAATATTGTAGATTTGCTTTTAAACACACACACTAGCTAGGAATTTAGGACTTTTTTCATGAGAAAGAAATTGCTCAAGGAGGATTTACTCTCTCTCTCTCTCTCTCTCTCTCTCTCCTATCCCACTCAATTTGTTGATCATACCTCAGTTTCATTTTGGCGGTGAGAGTGTCAAACACATGAAAAATGTTCCATACATGTCCAACTATGCATGTATACACTGGGCAGCTGGTCATCATGTGAGAATCGTACAATGATTGATGAGTATGATGAAAAGGGGCAGATTATGTAACCCGTGTAAATTCCATAGAGGATCATGCCGTACAAATTAAAAGGTTGTAATTCCTATCTTGAAGGAACGTCGTGACTCTATCGTAGAGGACACCTATGGTCTAATTGCCACTATGATAAATGTAATCAGTTGGAGAATACTATCCTGGTATGACTGGAAAGAAATTCCTAACGGGATTTTAGTTTTATTGCTAAGAGATTGTATCGTCGTGGGGCCTTTAGATTGTTCCCCCCCCCTGGGAGGAGGAGCCAGGTCTACGATTCAACTGTTTGGAACAACAAAAATAATTTGGTTTCCCTACGTCATTGTGTGAAGACATTGGCTACTACGATTATAAGCCTACTGAATTTTATTTGGCTGTTTACGAATGTGACTCACCACTTGAGGACATTGTATTGTCCACTTTGCTTCAAATAAGCAAATTGAAACATGCAATTTTACAAAATGAATGAGAATACTATCATTGACTATACAAAGAGATATGATAAGAGTGAAGTTACACTTGTAACTGTAGAAAAATGTTTACCCCGGACATTGCACCACATCAGGATCAGTATACTGTGAATTCAGATAATCTACCTGCGTTTGTTGTTCTCGACAAAAAAAATACCTCAACGTAGTAGAAGATGAAATCTATGGAGTAGAAAAGTATGTTTTTATCATGTGTATACATTATTTCTATTAATACACAATTTTACATACATTTTTAGAACATTTTATTCATAGGGCACTAAAATCAATATATTAAACATACTTGAAAGTATATTTTCCCCACTAGGAAGTCGTTCAACCGAGGAATGTCAACGTAAATGTTGAGAAACTGCTTATAGGTATAGCCACGACATCTGAACATGAAAAAGAGTAGTGCATATAAAGCCGCATGTCCTAGTCGTTAATCCTGTACTCTCCTTTGATTTTGAATATAGTTTTCCCACTGCTCTCAATAAAGTTGCTGATGTGTGGAGTGTAGAATTTATATGACAGTACCAAGAGATCAAAAATTCGATATTCTTGCTGTTTGAAAGATGCATAGCCAATGACCTGTCTTCAAAGCAATGGACTGCTATTAACAATGATTAGGGTATTGTTAACACTTGGAATTTTTTCAATGAAGTCCGATGGTATGCAATAGGACTTGTACTGGGACATGTATAGATCCATATTAAATACGCTGATTATTTGTTTGTGTTCATGGTGCTAGGTCTAGTAGAACACTGCCGTCGGATGTGATTTTCCCAATAGGTTTTCAAATTGACTCAATGATATTAGCGTGATACTCTCAGTCAAAGCATTGGCAAATGTGCCACTCTAAACGTACATTCCCGCGTTCGTACTATTTTCATATCCTGGTGCCAGACAGGTCCAAAACAATTACACCATGATTTTTTGAAAACATTGAATCGTTTATTCATTTTCAAATAGTTGTGAATCGTGATCTAGGGATTGCATGGTCAACTCATACAGAGTTCTGTAGGATTTTTTTATCAAATGATAGAGTGTACAGTGGAATACCATTCACTTTTGCACACAAAACTAATAGACCAAAAAATTAAAATCATGGGGGATGCAGTCCAGGATCCAACGGCACTGGCACTCTCTACAAAGGCCAAAGCGAGTTTTGATGGGATTTCTCCGTTGATAAATGATGAATCGGTATAACTGCGAGAGCCAGGGGCAATGTGACGTTGATTGGTGATCTTATGGGGGACAAGAGGTTTAATGTTGTTACCATTGGTTCTTAGTTTTTCCTCTGCAATGCAACAGAGCTCATAACCTGTTTTTTTCGAACATGAAGAATTGCCGAAGTGATAATGACATTTGCATCAGGTGCTGCAGCAAGTGTTTTTCTCAAATGAATTCGATGGGGCTAGTTGTAACTTTATGTCAATCTTGACATTGGGGGTACCATTGGGATAATATTGAATATCTCATGATTTATTTTCCAACTAGATGATACTTCCTGGGTCACTGCAGCAGTTAACTCACTGTCACCGTCAGTATCAACACCCAAAGATTCTATATTCATAGCCAATGACTGTCCTCTCAACTCCTTATATGCCTTTGGTGTCATCATCATAAATTGTATTTAGCTTGCATAGTTGGATAAATTATTGCTAGTGCTTCACCAATGTTCCTTAATAAATACATTAATTTTTCTTTGAACAAGTTGTGTAGGATACCGTTTTCATAGTGACAAGGCAGTTGATTTCGGCAGCGTGGGAGTTGTATTGTCTGACTTTTTCTTCACCGCAACATTTAAATCAGTAAATGTTGATGATAATCAATGAAATAGTCCTCATTTGAAAATATCTGAGAGTGAAGTATTTTTCCGAGGGGGTTGTTGAGGATGAAATTTGTGTCATAGTAGCCATACTTGACACTGACATCAACATTTTCAGCATTGAATAGATTCAATCAGGAGCTGATTGATGGATGCTGATTCCTTGTGGGGGAGATAGGTCAATCTTAAGAGAAGAAATCCTTCTTTGATCTAACAATCTTTTTTCTTCTTCTTCTTCTTATTGGTCTTCTTCGTTTTATTCCTCAAAGTCGTTGAAAAATGATGTCCTTCAGCTTCCCGACTGGGTATTGAGGACTGATGAGCTAATGATGCCACGCAAAAAGATCGTTTTTTTTACATCCCGGTCCCATTTTGCTGAGATTTTAATTGCTCACCAATGGCTCTTGCTGAGATCTAATATTTTTTCTGTACACACTCTCCTTGAAAATTTTTACCCGACCCCCAGTCTGTAGTGTTGAGACAGCAAAATGTTGATGCAGGCAGGACAAGATATTTTCTGGCAAGGGGTTGTGCAGAAACGAAATTAGCCTAGCAAACACAGCTACCAAGACCATAGCGAGACATTGTAGAATAGCCCTTGTAATAGTCCTATAGATCCCCCTGACCTATTTGACGTGGGTGCTTCAAGAGCACCAACGTAGCAGTCAATATCAGGACAGACAACTGGAATTTCTTCTATTGTTCATTTAGGCAGGATGACGATGGGTCGGAAAATGAACATTTAATTCACAGCTAAACCTTTTGTTATTTGCAAGAGGAATCACCCAATTCACTTCTTTATAGTGTTAACTGACAGAGTTCCTGAATACGAAGTATCTACAGGAACATCTTCTACTGAAAGCTTTATATTATAGTGGATGAATATGTTCATGGGTTTTTTTCGTTCAAGAGCACGTAGGAGGGGGGACATTATGAATTACCAACTTCGGATCGTTTCCACAAAGGATGTGCTTCAAGAAATAACGTGCAAGAGAATCGAAATGCAAACCAGAGGTATATAAGCATCGAAACAAATAACTTGATCTATCCCGTAAAACAGTTCCAGCGTTTTTAACCACTGATCATATTCTTTTTAAAGCCAAGAACATCTCTCAGACTATCATTGAGATGAATCTTTTTCAGTGTCAACAGGTGAGGTATGGCTGTAAATCCAATCGTGAGGCATTGAATAATTAAAGTTCATGGAATGTTTACCACATTCCTACCATATTCAGATTTTTTTCTATTGATTGTCCGACACAAATCCCTTCATACTTACCATATTTCTTTACTATTTCGATGTGACATGTGGATATTCACTAGATTTAAGTGCTTTCAAACCATTCATACTCCGATCAAATGACCAACTCGAATGGTATAAATTTTGTTAGCATACACACGATGCCTTTCTCAGGATTATAACATCAACAAGATATTTTATCGAGAATGCATCAACAGAGCACTTCATACTTTCTGTCATCGAATTTGATGGTGGGGCGAGAGATCTAATGTTTCCGTCCAAAAATCACTTGTTATATTCAAATATGCTATGTAGAGAGGATTAGATTTCGTTAGAAATAAATGTTATCATAAAAATCATTGGGGCCCGATTATTCAATATCTTCAAACACTGTTATGATACTATAGATCAAAATCAGAGTTGTAACACCTCTCTTGTCCGCTACTAGAACAAGTAAACTGTTGCTACCCCTACAAGTAACGAGTGATTGCAATATGAATTGTAGTTGTCATTGATTAGATTGTCACTATTATTGGTTAATCTTTTTGTAGTTACATAGGATCTGCTGCATAAAAGCCTCCTAGAATTCGACTTCATCTTTCGTAATGTTCTAGACGAAGCCTATGTGGTTTGTCTATGTCCTAGGAGTTTGATTCAAGTTTTATAAAGTCTTGTAAAGATTCAGTCGGAAAACAATGTGGTAATTACCAGCTTTTCAGAAACAGTAGTTGGGTGCGATATTAATTCGAACACTATCACCAACATGAATTTTTTCATCAACATCGTTTCATTGAATATTTTTCAACAGACCAAGTATCAAGTGTATCATGATCCTAGAACTACCCTGAATTGAACTTCCTGGTGGGGTGTGACGTTCGAGAATGATCGATAAGTCTTGGTGTCACTTTTGATTATAAATCAACATGTTGTTCCATCCTAAATCATGAATACTAGAGCGGTAGTAATTTCAACGTGACAATATCTTGAAATTAAAACTTCGAATTATTCTTATCATTCTTTCGGCTTCAATGCCAGGCCTTTATAGGAAGACCAGTATGACTATGATTTAGAGCATTTTGCCTATTGCTAGATAAGGCTTCATTAGTACTTTTTCAACATTAGGGATTAACAAATTCACTTACCCCGATCCGTTTGAATTTTTTATATGATCTTGTTCGAGAATACTTTGCTATAGCCTGAGCACAACTTCAACACCTCTCTTGGAACCGCAAAAACTGGAATGTCATATGCATAGCGACTTAAAAACACTGATTGCAAGTAGAATGGTACTTTGTACGGTGTATTGTGACGCCTTTGAATCCCATCTAGAGTTAAGAGATCTGCTTGCATTATATGTAGGGGGAAAAGGCTTTAGTTTTTCGATAATGATTAGACGAAGCCTATGGATTTATTATGCAGAAGTGTAACTTGATTCATTTTGTGTAGATAGTCCTTGTACACTTTAGTGTGAACACCACTGACTTTGGAAAGAGTGGTGGGGGAAAACTGAAACTTCCCACTTCACCATATTTTCATAAAACATGTTTCAGAACTTCAACCATTTTTGAACGTAAACACGTAGTGTAACACGTCCACTACCCTTTTGTATATACAGTGGGTGATGATGGTGGTTGACGGTTGAGTTGATATCCTAATACGTCTTCGCTTTTTGTCTGCTATCAGCGGTGTGATGTGCTCCTCCACCTCATCATCGTCAACTCAATGTTTCCCTAGGATGTGCTAGTATGTTCCAAGATTGATTTAAAAACTTCTTCTTCGTCTTGCTTCTTCTTCATGTTTTAATGCTGTTGATGATGAGAAGGAGTATGGGTTCATTTAATTTTCTTAGAATTTGCCTATTGCTAATAAGGCTTTTGGGAGTTTAATGTATTTAGAAAGTTGTATAGATGATTGTCAAATGATAAAGTCCTTTACGATTGTATCATATCACTAGGATTAAATCAAGTAGATTAGATAGCTTCTTGCCTTGAATTATAATCTCCATTTCCATTGCTATATCAACTTGAATATTATTTGACCACTTTCCCATGAGATATGTTATGAGTCGTTTAGCTTTGTTCACGATATGAGTGCGGCATTAGGTTTCCAATGCTCGACTCTATTGAAATCCAATTCCTCCTTCTTTAATTGTGTTCCAGCAGCAGTAGCAGAAGAATCCCTGAGAGATGGTTCTTTTGTGATCAATGACCTCTCAACTTTGGCCACTGGCTCTCGCACGATAGGGCTTATTTTGTCCACTCGGCGAAGTGGCATCTTGAAGTAAAAGTAGTTTTTTTATCATCGTCAATTTCGCGTTTGTAATGAATTTACTCAGATTGTCCTCAAAGTGTTCCACGGGTGAAAGACGAGCGAGTTTCTATGGGGTCAATTTATAGGGTTAAGCCATCTAGAGAAAACTGTTTACAAAAAGTCCTCGCAATTATTGGCAGTAAAAAGTGTAAAAAAGCTACATGCCGCTTGAAGAAGACGTTTTCCTTTTAAAATTCTTTCCTTTCTTTTTACAGAGCCAATGCACGTACAATGGAAATGAGTTGCTTTGACCTGTTGCTTAACTACTTCTGGCAGTTGAACATTGCCCTCGGTTTTAAATTTAAACAAAGTTCAGATATTAGATAATGAAATCGTTGTCAATACCATGCTTTTAGTATGGCTTTCCTAAGTGGGGTTTTTGATAAGTGCTTAGAACGGAAAATAAATGTCAATTTTTCATGTAGTTTTCTTCCGTCCCCCCCCCCAGTCATGATGGCAACTAATAGCCTTTTTTACTGCTCACGGGGAGATATACTGTAATTTTCATTGTCAAAAATATCTTTGACTACACGTAAATCCTCTGGTGTATTTTGATTAAGATCCAATAGATGTAGCCGTAGGGTATTTATTAGTTTGCCTGATTGTCACGCTGAAAGTAGAAATTTGGCGCGTGGTGCCGGGTAATAGTTGTTTATGATTGAGATTATTAGCGAGTAGAATAACGAACAACGTCTGTAGATGATATTATGTAGGTACAGTCAAAGCAAGTGTTCGCATACATTTGCTCTGATGAAAGAGATTGTGTAGAAACTAGAGTAACGGAAATCTGTTCAATGATGAGAGAAAACGGAGTAACAATTAGTAGTCTTTCCCTGGACCATTGTTCAATGGATTCAGCAACATAAATCGTTACACAATGATCTCAGGAAACCAAGAGTTTGGTTCAATAATGTTCAGAAAACATCAAGTCCCTGTATGAATTGTAATCTGCACGCCTCGATGTATAAGCAATCAGCGGTTTATTTTATCGTATGACTCCTGCCAAATACTGTAGCAATATGGTAATTTTTTTTGTTCGCTTTTCCATAAGTATTTATCGCAATTTTTAAATTATTTTTAGTTAAGAGTCGTCGTTTTGCCTGACATGATGGACCACGCGACAAAACCTATCTGATGGTGTTTAACATATGATACAATATTGCTGTTCCTTCAACACCTCACCTATCAAGCACTAACGCGTAGACTATAGATTTCTAATGACTAGTAATAATTTCCTATTACTACTCACCGTTCAGATTAATGATAAGTAGAAGAACAAAAAAACAAATAAAGAATCATATTTTCTTTTATTATTTACTAAGAGTAGCGCACTTTACAAATAATGACAATTACAGAAAAAAGGCACTTTAAACAAGAAAAAATAACATTTAAAAAAACGATTTTTTTTTTTATTTATTTATAAGAAAACATAAACATTTTCTTAAGAGGCAAGGAAAATAGGCACTAAGAAAATACACTTAAATTGTTTTTTATTTATATTTATAACATATTAAAACATGTATTTAATAAACTACAAGGAAAAAAAAAATTTTTTATTATACTAATAATAAAAATATCATTTTATTTAGACATTTATTTAAAAAAAAAGACTTAAAATAACATCACATTTTTAATATTCCCAAATGGGGTCCCCCCACCCACCCGGGGGCGGCCCGCTGTGGCGGGCCAAAGCCTGAGGCGGTGGTCCGCATGGTGGCAGAACGTTGGGTCGGTGGCCACTGGGGTGGCCGGGGCTGGTCCGAGGGGACATTAAATAACTATGTATAACGAAATGAAATAAATTATGAAGAAGTAAGTTAACTGAAAGCCTTGCAACAAAACACACATATTGAAAATTTATTAATTTTTGTTGAAAAAAAAAAAAAGAAAAAAAAAACTTAAAACACCCACCACCCACCTTGTACTATAATGTGAATTTAAGTTAATTTTTTCAGACCGAGTTGTTTTCTAGTACTCTCAAACATTCACTCGGTCTGAAATTAAATATTGGTTCGTGTGGTAGTACCTTCACACCATCCGCAAGTACATAAACTTTGAGCTGATATGGCCGACATGGATTGGCGTTTTCTCAAACTCTAACTGTGGTAGTTTTTAAATTATAAAGAGCGAATCGCCATGACTTTCGCTCTTGGGACTAAACATACGTTTCTCACACAGTTTCTATAAACACTCATATCGAAATTATTTTTTACAAAGTGTGTAGGCATACCCCTTGCAAACTTTCGTTTGATATCCTTGTTGTGCGTTTTCCCTGACACAGTACTACTTCGGCCCAGGAAACACAACCATGGTATATCAGAGATCACTTCCCGTTTCAGATTTTAACATTAACAATTGATTTGGGGCATTGTGGCGTTTCTCACTAGCTCGGGATAGAGGGATTCATTCCAGTTGGTGTAGGTCCCAGTCTGTGAGCTAATGTACTCTCCATTTTCCAAAATCAATCAAACAAACTTTCAGTTTTATTGCTTTTAACAGGAGTGCTGAATCAGTGTCCCCCATAATACACTTGAACTTGTCCTTCAATCGGCCATTGTACCTTGCATACGAGTTGTAATAAAATGACAACATGAGTTTTTTTTATATTTCCGTTATTGCACTACCCTGTGTGCTGCAATATTTTTTTTAGAATAATGTTCTTTTCTTACGATGTAAGGAGCACCATATTAGAGTCTATATGACACGTGAAACGATGTGAAGTTTTTTTGGATCCGCAATGATTCGAGCACAATCCTTTGGGATTGGTTACAATGTCACAACGAAACTTCTGTTTCGTACGCTTTCGCGACATTTTACCAGAAGGCTGAGTTTCAAACTGAGTAATTTATGATTTCCCTTCTCAACCTTCGCGTTTTCGCTTGTGAAAACGTTTACTGACAAAGGTGTCAATACAAACGTTTTCCAGTGGTAACTAGGCTTTTGGTCAAATTGGGAGGGACTCTAAATGAATCTTTGTGACTTTGAAACCATTGGACACATCCATTTCCCGATTCAGCACGTGATGTAACAACGATATTCTGTTTCGGGTTGAGGTCCGGCAATAAGTTTTGTGCTTATTGAAGGCAAGCCAGTGCATACTTCCATCCTCTACATAAAGATAAATTGTAGGGAACTCACAGTGAGGTCGTCTACCCACTTTGTGCCTATTATATGCACATGGGAAAACAAAGTCTTTTTACCGAGGCATGATTTCCATGGGTATTTTCACTGTCAATTTAAAAAAAACATCCCTCCCTCATTCTCCTCAACCGGGGGGTAAGCGCATGCTAGGTAAATTCCGATAGCACAAGGAGTGTTAAGCCATATGTAATTTGCCACACGGCAAACAGTAGTGAGACTTCGCCCGACAGGATAAAGGGAATTCATATCCCCAAAAAACTGCATCTGACTTTTCATCGAGTGTGCTGTCCGGTCCGGATTCAGTTTTTTTGGATAAAGGTCCCCGTGAAAAAACTATACCCTCTCCCTTCATTGATCTCTCTGGCAAACAGGTGCTGATGCACGTCGGTGATCAGACCTTATTTTCTTCTTTGGCTGATTTGTTTAAGAAACAAAGTTTTTAAAATCAGGGTCCATCACCAGAATGAGGCAGGTGGAAAAATAATACCTAAATCAACCCCGAATTCCCTATAGATTTTATCTGTTAGTTTACACACAATGTCCAGAAGAGGTCAGTAAATCACTGGCCAAGTATAGTTTTACAGTAATCCACTCATTTTGTACACCACCCTTTGCCCAAACCCTCTTAGCATATCATAGTCTCGCTCAGTGGTTCAATGACTCTCAGTAAGGAGAATTGATAAGAACTCAATGCGGCGGTAATGACACGTCATCTGTCTCGAGTCAGAGTCGTAGTAATCATGTTGCATATTTGCCCTTAACGTTAAATAAAATCAATACATTCATCATCGGTGGGAAACGCTGTTTAAGGAGGGGGAAGCTATCAAAATTGTCGTTTTCGTACCTGAATTCAATTGACGTAATGACTGAGGGGAAGAAACTGAAAGGAGTCAAAAGACGGGATTATTATTCAGGCACATGTGACCTTGTAACTGTTTTTCCACATGAATTTAGGCAATCACTAGCTTGTTCGATGATTTCGGGACTGATATATGAAAAAGAACCATCTATCCCTGCGTTATCTACATACATCCTCCCTTGCAATGGGGTCAACGCCGGTAAAATAACTTTAAGTCGTTTAATTGGAATTGCTTATAAAAAACGGCTACGAAAATATGCAGGATCTAACGTTTAAATTGCGGCGAATGATTGTCCCAACCCTCTAAAGTTTACCCCCAGCGAAGTAATTTCCTGCCACAATTATGTGGTCGATCACCTTCCGCTTTCCCCATTCCAAACAATCATCAAATTCCCCCCTGCAAACCAAAAATTTTTTTTTTTTTTTTCCCAAAATGTTTTTTTTTTAAAAATGGGGGCCATTTCTGTTCATATGGTGATGGAGCATAGGAAAGTTTGAAGAAAGTTGTGTTAATTGTATGTAACGAACCCGAGAAATTGCGTCATTCGCTGTTTTTTAATTCCTTACCCACATCAATGCAGGAGGAGCGCAGCCAGTCTTCCACCCCCCCCCCAGACTCAAACTACATCCAAAACTTTCGTGGTTATTACTGGGAATTCTCGTTGACGCGTAGGTAAGAGACCTCTATGGCTGCCGGTATTTAACACATTTGGATTTGACGAGTCGTACAGTCTATGCGTTTCTCTTCGTAAATCCAAAGCGATCTTATGCCTTGTAGGAGGTGTTTTTTCTGGAATTCTTCAAAAACGTAGATCGCTGCATCTACGCTTACCGTTTCCACAGCCTGGTATCCATGGCGTTTACAGTGTTTCAGTGATGCTTTAACTTTAATCAGTCCGAAATCTCAGAGGCTGTTGGACAGTAATAAACACACACACCCGTTTTTACCCTTCCAAAGTACTACTTACTACGAACAAAACTCACCGCCAAGCACTGCAAGCCACCAATCCGCCTCGAGCTAACACAGCTACGCAGCTCCTCCTCCAACCCAATCTATCAAAGCCTCCTTTTATACACCCTACCAGAAGTTCCCATTTCGCTTTTTTAAATCTTTCTTTACTGAGGTTCTCCCACCCCAGACGGGGACGGACCTGCTTTCTGTTTAGCCATAGATGGTGGCCTGAAAAGAAACAATCTTCGGCAATATGTCATCCTTCATTCGCACAAAAAC